>WAAB01017443.1:40772-103540 GCA_013389865.1 Piaya cayana | reverse complement strand
AGAATAACCTCCCTGGACCTGCTGGTCACACTGTTTCTGATACAAGCCAGGATGCCATTGGCCATCTTGGCCACCTGGGCACACTGCTGGCTCATGTTCAGTCGCTGTCGACCAAAACCCCCAGGTCCCTCTCCTCCTGGCAGCTTTCTAGACAGACTTCTCCCAGTCTGTAGTACTGTTGTGCCCCAAGTGCAGGACTTCCTTCTGGTCCTCCTGTATTTCCAATTGGGTCCATATGGGTGGATCATGGATTGCTGGTTGCTGAGCTGGAGGTCTGGCTGCAGTATGTACTGTAATAGGTAGGATTCAAGATGTACTCTCCTCCATCCGACTTGCCTCATGGAGAGCAGTGTTTTGCCTGCATAGGAGGAGTGAGCAATGGACTTAAAATCTAAGGAAACTGTCTTGGTGCATGTAGAGGCGGTCTAGCAAATTACCTAAGGAAAATGAATAGGAAGATACGGAAGACAAAGAGTCACAGTGATTTTTTTCTTTGGGTAGGCTTCAGTGTGGTTTATCGTATTAAACTGAAGTGGATACAGGGAAGGACTTGGACTGCAGCTTTTCTAACAAATGAGAAACCTTCAAAGCTGGCAGCTGACAGAAAGACTGTGAATACCATTATTTTTAATGACTTGCAGGTTGGTGTGTTTATTTGTTTAAGTTTGGCCTTGAAAGTAATTCCTTGAGTACAGATTTTTGGAGGAGGGGGTGGGAGGTTAATATTCTCTGAAGCTGGTAAAACTTCAGCAGGCACAAGGTAGAGAATCCCTGCTCACTCACGGTCTGGACTGTTGGTCAATGTCAGTGCCTCTCTACATGTGAAGGGAGATGGCTTTTGTGTGTTAAGGACAGCAGCTACGAGAGCTGGTTGCAGTTTGGGTCAGCTCCCTGGGACACACAGAGGAGGGAAGTCAAGCTGTTAGAGACATAAAGATTCCTCAGCTTCCACCTTACTTTACTACTGTGTGAAAGCTCCAAGTAGGAACAAAGTTTGGGTTTGTCTGGTTCTGTAATGTCAGGTATCAATTTTCAGGTTTTATATGAAGTTGGACTCTTGTGCCCTTTCCTCCTCACCACCTCAGTCACTGTTAAAACCTTCTGTTTCTACTCTTGAATTCCCTCCTCCACATTAGTGCTGCGTTACTGGTAGAAGATACATACAAGGAACTCATCTTCTTTTTCTAGTGTTCTTGACACTGTTCTCTTTACTTTGCCTGTTGGATAGAAAAGATTATGATTGTTTTTGCCTACCAGAAAGGAAAACATATGTTAATTGAAAGCAAAGTCAGTATCCTAAAAAGAACTTCACTGAGAGATCTGGAAATCATTTATCCAAAAAGATATTCTGTGTTGAAATGAAAGCAATATTTATGGGTTTTCTACAAGACAAAGTGATGAAATATTTCTTGCAGATCCGACTGGTTTTAACAAAAGTTTTACACTCAGACAGACTTAAAATCTTGCTGTTTTGAAAAGGAAGATTCGATGAAATGTGGAATTGGGGAAGGGCATTGTGAGTCTTTTTTTAACTAGCTGGTTTGAGTCTTTTTTTTCAACAGAATTGACTTGGATTCATTAATTGTTTTGACCAAAACCTTCAATTTTTCAGTGTATAGCTTCAAAATACTTAAGAACAAGACTAGAGGACCTTGAGTAGATATGGATGCCCATTTTTTAAAATAATTGACAAAAGTGCAGGAGGGTTGATAAGGAAATTACACAACATGTGTGGACCCTTTGAGCCAGTGCTACTGGAGTTCCTGGAATCACAGTCACATTACTGGAAAACCAGGTCCTAGTGCTGTGGCTTTCACTTGCCAGTTGTCAGATCAGAAGCCCAAACTGTCTGAAAGTCATACATGAACTGAGATATGTCAAATGATTCTGTAGGAATGCCTGAATTCTATTTCTGACTTTACAAATGGTTGATTCCATAGAATCAGAAAGATTTAGGTTGGAAGGGGCCTTAAAGACCATCCAGTTCCAAACCCCTGACATGTACAGGGATCCACTGGATCAGGTTTCTCAAAGCGTCATCCAGCCTGGCCCTGAACACCTGTAGGAATGGGGCATCCATGACTTCTCTGGGTAACCTGAGCCCATGCCTCTCTACCCTCACAGGAAACTATTTCTTCATTATTTCTAATCTACATCTCCCCTCTTTCAGTTTAGATTGGCCTTGTTGAACTTAATGATATTTGCACAGACCCACCGCTCCAGCCTGTCTAAGGCCATCTGGATGACATCCCTTTGGAGTGTCAACTATACCACACAGCTTGGTGTGACCAGCAAACTTGCTGAGGGTGCCCTCAATCCCACTGCCTGTGTCACCAATAAAGATGTTTAACAGCATGAGTTCAAGTACTGACCCCTGAGGAATGTCATTCATCACCAGTGCCCTCACATTTAAAGAATATATAAGTTCAATACGAGATGTCTAAAATGCTGAGCTGTTACCAACATCAATGGGAGATGCAAGTTAGGCATCTCTGAAAACAAGGTCTAGAACTAATGAATCTCATAATTTCTTATCTTTGCCAAATGTGCCGAAGCTGAAGTCCCTGCCACAGCTCAAAAGTAGACATAATATTGACATCTATAGCTCCTATTGTACAAGAATCTGCAAAGCATCTAAAGCTTTATCACTATAATAAAGACACTTGCTGTGAGCTGCAGGAGCAGTTTACTGGCCTCTCCAGCTGTGACCCATAGATGAGACATTCCCATGAGGCCGTACATTGCTTAAATCTCAACTTGGCCATATTTTGAGACTTAAATCTCAACATAAGTAGGTGTAGAATGTGACGATATATTTGCTTGTCTATCTCAGCATCTAACCTTCCAAGCACCATTTCTATGTTCTTAACTATGATATTTATAGTCTATCATAAAGATGGGAAACGTCACCACAACCAGATGGACTGTGATCCCGTCCATCCCTGGCTTCTGTTAGAGTATTCAGGGAGACTGCTGAACCTTGCTGGTTTACTAGCATGAATACCCTGTAGAGTCATCAAACACAAGCAGCTAATCAGATTATCACGTAATGCTGTTTTAACACAGTGGTGTCACATATGAAAAAAATATCTAGGCTTTTAATATCAGTTTCAAATTAACACAAGAACACCCTTTTGGGGCAAACAATTTTTTTTTCTAAACCTTGTGCTAGGTATTTGTTTTGATTTAAAAAAAAAAAAAGAAAAAGTGACAGAACCTCACTTGATGAAATGAAGATTCTTATCTAAATGAAAGCATGTGTACCACCTTGGAGATCTGAGTCCTCACTTGGGAACTGATGCAATACATGTTTTCAGACACCACTTGGCAAGGCAAGCTTTTAAAGGTTCTACATAAGAGACACAGCCTGAACTTTGGATCTTGGAAATGGCAGGTTTTCATCGCTGAAAAGCTGGGAATGAATATGTGGATAGGTTTTAGAACGTAATTCTGGAGGCAGGGATTTTGGGTGCTTGAATGTGGTTAACAGGGCCTCTTGTAAATGTTATCTCCAAACTGCTGAAAACTGCTAAGCTTATTTCTTAAGAGCACAATATACATTGAAAAAAAGACTCTAAGGGGTGCTAGAATGATCAAACAACATTAGCTGAAAGAAGAATGTTAAAAATAATTGCAAACTAATGAAATGCAAGATGATAGCAACATCCATGAAGTCTGGCTTAATCAGATTGTGATGCCTGTTTGGCCAGCTCCAACAGAAAAAGGAAAATATTCCTTTCTCTGAAGTGATGAGTTAACAACCTCTGAACAAAAGAATTTCTTGTTTAGACATGAATTTAAAACATATCAGTGTTTACACTGACTAGTCTGGAGACAGCTTTAGAGCAGATGCATAACAACAGCCTCATTCTCAAACTGACCTTGTTAACAGCAAGAGCGTAATTCAGTGTAATAGTGACTTCATTGTCATTCTCGTGGATGGCAGCTGAGTTAATCTAGAGGGAAAGAGCAACTGTTAGTATCTCTTACAAAAAGTACACTGAAACAGCATTAGGGGCAAGTCTTGCTGATGATGCTCATTAGGGAGCCAATACCCAAACTCACACATGTGGCCTTTGCCTACTTGTGATATTGTACCAACACCTCCCATCTAACTGAGCAAGGGGAGGGGCTGTTTTTAGTAACTGGAAATATTGGAATGCCTGGAAACCCAAAAGAATCGTTAAGGTTGGAAAAGACCTCTAAGATCATCCAGTCCAACGCAACCATGCCTACTAAAACATGTCCCTAAGTGCCACACGTAATAATGCTACATTTTATGAAAGTGCAGTCATTCTCCACCCAGGTTTTGCAGCCACAGCAAAGGCTGTGTCATCCTTAGGAATCTCAGCTCCAGGAGAACTGGTCACTGCTTTAGATGGACTGATCTGTGAAAATCAGTCTATAGGAAAATATGGAAAACTTTCCATATCCATTCATTGAGACAGAACTGCTGGCAAGAATATGGTTGAAATTATACATAAATAAGTGCATAAGGGATTATAAAGAAGCAGAATGAAGCTGACAAGTTTATATTGCAGCAGGTTAAGAATTTTGAGATAACTTTGATTATATTTCTAATCTACATGAAAACTGAAAAAACCCCAGTATTAAACCCAGATAGCTGGCATCTACTTTGAATCACTTGTTACTTTTGAGGGCAGTGATTTCAAAACAATAGGACAGACCTACACTTCTTGTTCTGAGGAGGGCAGCAAGGCTGGGGAAGGGTCTGGAGCACAAGTCTTATGAGGAGTGGCTGAGGGAATTGTTTAGGTTGGAGAAGAGGTGGCTGAAGGGAGACCTTATCACTGTCTACAACTGCCTGAAAAGAGGTTGTAGCGAGGTGGGTGTTGGTCTTGTCTCCCAAGTTATAGGTGATAGGACAAAAGTGAATGGCTTTAACCTGCATCAGGGGAAGTTTAGATTGGACATTAGGAAATATTCCTTCACAGAAAGGGTTATCAAGCACTGGACCAGGCTGCACAGGGAGGTGGTTGAGTCCCCATCCCTGGAGTTATTTAAAAGATGGACAGATGAAGTGCTTAGGAGTATGATTTAGTAGAGGACAGGTACAGCTGGAGTTGATCCCAAAGGTATTTTCCAACCTAATGATTCTATGATTCTATGACAGCTGTGAGGTGAGAGAAAGGAAACTGCCACAGAAAAGGAAGCAGAAAAATCTTCACTAAAAGACTGAGAAAAAAAATGGAACAACAAAACAAATAACACACACAAGCAGATCATAAAGAAAAGGCATAAAGAAAAGGGAGACATTCATTTTCCCAGTGTTTATCTAGCAGCCACAATAATCTTTTTATGAGGCAGTACGGGAGGATATTACTCATGAACTCTTTCCTACCCTTCCCATCCGAGGTTCTCCAATCAGTGTTCTGAATTCAAGGTTGTTCTGAGCGTAGCTTCTGAGGTGAGTGCAGACATGGTCCAGCTGTTTTCTCCAGTAACCTGTTCAGAGAGAGTTAAAAGCCCCTGAAACTGTGCTTGATGGATGATTTAAAGATAGTGGATTTTCACTGAGGCAAAAATAATTGAATTTTTCCTTAGAAAGTTTATCTGATCAAGAAAAGAATTATAACCTAAAAAAACCCCCATTAAACACTTCCTTATCTATTGGCTATAATTAATTCTCAGGGCATCTCTATTTACAACAAAACAATGTCTCAGAATTGTCCTAAACTGGCCCAGTGTGAAGGATATTTTCACAGTATTCCAGATAATGAAAAACAAAAGTACAACATTAGAACTAAGCAATTGTGCATTACTGAACTGATTTTTAGTTAATATGAGATCACTGACAGGTAACAATAAGCCACATCTGAAAAGTTCAGACACAGTAACTCAACCTATACAGCATTCTGGGCTGTGTAAATTATTCCCTAAAGAAATGCCTTTCAGTTATACACAGGAGAGAATGTTAAAAGCTTGAATGTTCCTGCCCTTTTGCCTGTCAGGATCTCTGGGAAAGAGTGAGCATTCCTTTATGCTGGTTCAGGGCATGAAACACCAGAGGCTGAAGGAGTCTGGATTCAAAGCCATTTAAAGGTTTTGCAGTATTTCCAACTATTTCCAAAGCAGAGAAAGAAACAAAAGGGCTTGTTCTCATTCTTAAGTGATTGTTATCAGGATACGGATAGCTTGATTTTTGAGCATACTTATAAAAAGTACAGAGCATGATTTCTTTGGTTGTAAATTAATTATATAGGCTAAGTAACCTTCACTTACACAATGAAGTTGCTTTGACCTTATCCTTCCCTTCACGTTAAGTGAAGCTCAAAACAGCTACATAAGGAGGAAAGTGCTGTTCTGACTTTTACAAGAAAAGGCAAGTGCACAGGGATTTTTGTGCTTGGAGGACTCATCCAAGACTGAACTGCTAGAAACTATGACAAACTAAACCAGCAAGTTTTATTTGTTAGGCAGCTTTAAATGAATACGAAAAGAAGGATCCACAGAGCTACATAAATTGTTCCCTGCCACGGTTTCACATGTGAGAACTAATCATAGAATGGTTTGGGTTGGAAGGGACCTTAAAGACCATCCAGTTCCAATCCTCTGCCATGGGCAGGGACACCTTCCACTGGATTGAGTTGCTCAAAGCCTCATCCAACTGGTCTTGAACAAACATGATACAATACTATATATATCATATAACACAGGTTGAAAATAGTAATTAAAGATCTAGATGCCACGAACATATTCCTGTGTGTTTGATGTTTTATTACATCTGAAAGGACTTTTGGCAGCACTGATGGAATACCTGAACTCATGCTGTCAGTAGGTGATTACGCCTATCTTGCACTGATTTACTGTTTGGAGGAGGGAGAGGCTTCTTTGTAAAGTTTACCTGGTAAATGATTCGGCTCCTGTTCAAAACAGAGGGAAAAGTATAGGGAAAAAATACATACATGCAAATCAGGGGATTAGCTTTTTGGTGTTGCTGTTATTTCTCCCTGTCCTACTGGGGTTTTTTTTTAATCTTCACAAAAGAAAAGAAGGTATGCTAATGGATATTATGGTCAAGAAATTAGAAAAAAAAATCACTTATTAAATCATTTGTATTTAAAAACTTTGATATCAAATGTCTGATACTGTTTGAATTCAAGAAATAATGGACATATTTGGCATATATAGGCAAGATTTCCCTGGATGACAGCATACGGTCTTGTTGATACACGTAGTTTCAAGCCATACACGCAGCTCAGCATCTAGGAAAGGGAACAGACTCAAAGCCCTAACTGCAACAGACATTCATTGATTTATAAAACAAAATACCTTCCTCAGCCCTTGGCAGGAGAATACATCACACAGCACAACCACAACAAAGCTCCCTCTGCTAAACGGATAGGAATTAACATAGATCAAATGCAGTTTGGAATTTCTTTCCCAGTGAAGGGAGTTCTCACTTACAAGCCAAGAGCTGTCCCCCTGACAGAGACAAATGAGTGTTCAGTGTTACTTTTTATTTTCTCTCAGTGCTATTGTGGGCCAGTCTTTTATTATCTCTGACTAAATTAATCTCTCTGACATGTTGAGTCAAGTGTTGTATTTCCTACAGTAATGTCTAAGAGAACCTGCTACGTTTCAGAGTGAGGGAGACAGAAAACAATTTTCCTAGTGATCCCTTTAAAAAGAAAAGTGCTTCATCTGGATATTTATAAACAGAGTTAAAACAGGGATTTCTAGCATTCATCAGCAACTTTCTCTACCAAATAGATAAATAATTCTGATAATGGCCTGAGGATTTGGCCCTCTGATTTTAGAAAACAGATGAGAAAATGGATCAAAAAAAAAGTAATTGCTCCTCCAAACCACAGTTTGATGCTGTAGTGATTGTAACTGAATGCCTAGAATGCCCTGTCAGACTAACTACAACTTTACAAACGGGGCCATTTATTAGGTTAAGAAATAATACTGATGGGTTATCATCAAGGGTTTGGTATCAAGAGAGCTGAAATTAGGAGTTATCCGAGGAGAATAAAGCTAAAATCTCTACAAATCCCAAACTTTTTAATTACAACAAACAGCGCAGTAATGCCACAAAGAACTAATTGACCAAACCAAGGACTGTGACACAAAGTTGTCTGCAGTTCTGATGCAGTCAGGGTCTGTGTGTGAACAGCCTCTGCGTTGAGAGATGCAGATGCACTGATATCTTTGAGGGGCTGGAAGATAGGGCTTACAGGAGCTCTCATGGTTTCTACCAACCCTATTATTTTGTAGTCGTGTTAGGAATCTTCTCTAGATTAATTTCCTTTGCTTCCAGAACTCCTATATTTTACTTTACAGCCATACCCCAAACAAGTTCTTCACGTAGATAAATCTCATCCTACTTTTCAAGAGCTATGATGTCTTGTGTTTTGTTTAACAATATTCACAGCAGGTGCTCTTATGGTTCTAACTAAGCTTTGCATGGCAGGGAGGGTGCCAGGAAATGGGGTGGTTTTCCAGGGGCTTCCGACTCAAATATAGGACACCTGCCCTGGTCTGGTAGGATCAGAGGAAACCAAAGTATTAGCAAACAGGTAAGGCTGCACAAGGGTCAGTAACCATGATCTGGACACTGATGATAGGCTTTCTTTTAGCTGTTGATGGAGATCAGTGATTGAGTTCTAAGGCACTGCATTTACACTACAGGCTTCTAAAGACTGAAATTGGTGTCCTGCTGATGGTAAGTTCTGTAGACTACAATCTTTTCAAGAAAAAGCAAGGTCATACATTGCAGCTGTGTTTAGAAAACATAAAATCAAACTAACCTTTTCCAGGACTAATGGCTGTGACAAGAGGTTTACGATCACTCATCTTTTCCAGCTTTTCCTTTTGTGAAATCAGCTCAAGTTCCTTCTTTTCCAAGAGTTTGCTAGATGGGTAAAAAAGGCCAATGGTTTGGGTTCCTTTATCTCCTCTTTCTTTTAGTTCCGCCGTTGATTTGGGCAAGGAGATAGGAAGAGGCTTCCAGGCAACTTGAGCTTGAAATCGTTTCGCCTGTGGGGTGTGGAGGGGAAGGAAAAGTGTAAGTAATATAATTAGACATAATTAGATGGCTTACAAGCAAAAATTAACTAGAACAGTACACAAAATTGTAAAAGAATGAAAAAGCTAGCAGGAAGAATCATTAACAATTCTTGATTTTAATTAACAGCCTGCAACAATGATGCAACTTATTGCAAATATTCAAGCAAAAGCAAAACCCTTCAGGATTGCCAGCAGAATGGCATGTATGCTTTTGTAGGACAAAAGCTGGCCTTGCTAACAATTATCATTTTAGAGTTCTAAAAACACTGGTATATACGCATGAAATGACCTTGTGTCAGCAGCACAGAAATAATTCACCAGTAATAAGACAGAAGAACTTTAAGATTTAGGACTTTGAAAAGCTAGTTGTATCTCACTTTGCTATTCAGAATAAGGCTGGAATATCATAGAATCATAGAATACTTTGGGTTGGAAGGGATCTTAAAGACAGTTCCACCCTCCCTGCCACGGGCAGGGACACTTCCCACAGGATCAGGTTGCTCAAAACCTCATGGAGCCCAGCCTTGAACATATCCTGGGATGGGGCAAATGCTTCTCTGGGCAACCTGGGCCAGTGCCTCCTTGCTCTCACAGGAAAATATTTCATCCTAGTATCTCATCTGAATCTCCCCTCTAACAGCTTAAAACTGTTTCCCCTTGCCTATCCCTGCACTCCATAACGAGCACTTCCCCAGCTTTCCTACAGCCCCTTTCAGCACTGGAAGGCTGCTAGAAGGCCTCCTCTGAGCCTTCTCTTCTCCAGTCTGTACAAGCCCAACTATCTCAGGCTGTCTTAAGGCCTTTGGCTAAGACTTTTTTTGGGCAGAAAGCAATTCTCAGAGTAGGCACACCCTTGGTCTTGCCCTTAGCACACTCAAAGACCATAGCATTGTCTCAAAGAGGAAGTGAAGGGAATTGTGCTGATCTATACCTACAGTGGGTGAGACTTAAGGCTGTGTTCGAATCCTGCTTTGTAATACTGTCTCCTACCTCAGAAAACTCCAGTGAGTCACCAACATCCACGGAACCGTCATTCCGAGAGCCCATCTTTGGTGGGAGCTCTATGTAAACGCCGCAGGACCCACAGAAGCGAGCGTATGGACGGTTGCTTGTACCACACTTGACACAAGAAAAGTAGGATGGAGGAGGTCCAGGCTGAAAGGTTCAATGGAACACTTGTCACTATTGAAACACATAATGCACAGTTTAGGAATAACAGCAGCAGCGTGAATTAAAAGGAAGTAAAATAGCACTGCCTAAAACCATTAGAGTAGAAATATTAACCAGAATACCAGGCTATACTACGGAAGCAAACATTTTTTCAGACAGATCTAGCACTACAGTATGTTATTTTTTTAAGATATATTTTCAAAAATACTTATTTCCTTTGGCAATTCCCTGAAGTTACTGGTCTGGTTCTCTGATGCTGAATATTGACTTCAGTTATTTCCTGTTCAACACTTAAACCACCTCCAAGTCCCTTGTTATGGTACAGGACCAATGGTTCTGTGCGTATACAAGAGTGTTTCAAATTGTGTGTAGGCTCAGCTCACAGGGGAATAAAAGACTTTGTGAGCGTGACCTTAGGTTGAAACATTAAACCTATAAAGACATATGAGGACCAACACAAAAAACCCCCAAGACTGTGCCTGTAACTCTTTTTATTTATTATGTTTTATTATTATGTTATTATTTTATTTATTTTGTAACATGCAAAAGCTCTACTAAGCAGCAGTTAAGTACTTGTCTTTTTTGAAGCTAATGAGGCCTTCAGCCAAAAAAATTGCATCCATCATCTTCTTTCTGCTAATTGTCTGAATAGGTAACGATAGCCCTGAGTACTCTGGGAATATGGGAAAATGTGCATTTGGTTAGCCTGTACTTTAGCCTTTGATGGATAAGTTACATTGGCAGAGCACTCGGCTGTCGCATGTCAACTGAGTCAATGAGCATCAGCATCAGCTCATTGACTCATGGAAGTTTGTTTACATCCCTAAACCCTTAAGCCACTGACTGATGTGCAGTTAGGATGTCATCCAAGCCTTTTATTTTTCTTTACATAATCCTATGTGCTCTGAGTGACTATTTTGGTACTAATAAGCTGTGTGCTAACTGACATGAGTTTTGCAAAGAGAGGTTTGAAATTGCTGCAGGTTACAGATGGGTAAAACCAGATTTGTCACCACAAACACCGAGGGCACATGCCTTGGCTCCACACCAGTCACAGAAACGGGCATCAAACTGGTTAATGCGACTGCATTTTGAGCACGAAACTGTCTTCCTTTGGCTGTGGTAAGGCCGGTGGGTGTCTCCTCCAAATGCGGGCTAATAAAACAAAACAACCATCAGAGAGAAAAGAGAATCATAGAATGATTTGGGTTGGAAGGGACATTTAGATGTCATGTAGGTCAAGCCCTCTGCAGTAAGCAGGGACATCTTCAACCAGATCAGGTTGCTCAGAGCCCCAGTCTAATCTGACTTTGAATGTTTCCAAGGATGGGGAATCCACCACATCTCTGGGTAACCTGTGTCGGTGTTTCATGACCCTCAGTGTGAAAAAAATCTTCCTAATACCTAATTTAAACTTCTTAGGAAGAAAAGTTCATAAAGTTGACAAGTCAAATAAAAGGAAAAAGAAAAGCAAGCTACTTTGATAACATAAAGTAATAATTAGCCTAAAAGAATTATTTCAAATTAGAATAAGCTACAGCCTGACTTGGATCTAACCTGTAAATTTTTTTCATTGTAAAACCACAGTAAAATGTGGCATTAATTAATTTTTAAATATTTATTCCTTATCAATGGTGCACTTTTAGACTGCGTATTTATTAATACAGCCCCACCTATAAGTAAACACACAGATAAGAGGGAGGTTTCTCTGCTGATAAACTTATATTCAAACCCAAAACACAACAGTTATTTTTCTTTGTAGTATTACAGCAGGGAGAGTATGTTCAAACAATGAGTTTTCTCTCACTTTGGTATTTGCTAGATGAATGTGGTTTTTTCCCTCTCTACCTCATACAGGTTATAAATTACCCAGCTGTCCTACTACAATTAACTTAGAGGGCTATGGAAAAGAAGCTGAAGCTTCTAGAGGTTGAGTATAGATCCCAATTAGGCCAAACAGGTCTTAAAATGTTTTGTTAGGCTTTGTCTCAGGGTTTATGCAGTTTATTTTCTCTGCAAGTCAGGAATATGGATAAGGAAGAGAACTGAAGGAAAAGGATTTTGATTACAGATGTCACAACAGCAAGTAAACAAACACAAGAGAGTCCTGTTTTCAGCTGTTACCCACATTGCAAATTGAACAATGTGACTTGAATAACATTCATTTGGAATATCTAGGAGAACACAAGTCTAAGTATGTTCTAAATCTAAAGTATTTAGTGTCCGTTAATAGTGATACCACCATTATTACTAATTATTAACTGTCCAGGAATTACTATTAGTTATCACTAATTAATCACCATTATTAATAAAATTTCTGATTGTTATTAATAATTCTTAGAAAGCATTTAACGTTCTCTCACCACTCTTATGGGTCTCACCATTCAAGCCATGTGCCCAACAACACATGCAGCTACATATTAATATCTACACTCAGTAAAGCACCTAAACACATGTTTATCTTGGGTAAGTACAGACCCTTATAGAAATCCACTTTGAAATAATGACACCTCAGTGGCTACAGAAGAGACCTTCGCATATTGCTACCGATAGTTTTAAAACTCAGGATGCTGCCATTATAATTAACTTCATTATTCTTCTCTCATTTCTGTATTTATCACAACCTGGAGAAGTGAAATGTACCATGAGGTTTTCACGCAGGACTTTACATACAAGAACTGTAAGTAAAATTCATCCAAGGAAAGAAATAAGCAAACGATATGGGAAGCTGAAATAGACAGCAGTTTTAGGCGGAAATTTTATCACTGCTTTTCTTGTCTCTGTGCTGAGTCAGAGCCAAATACAAACACAGTAGCTGTATCCGTGTAGGGGAAGCAGCAAATAGAGATAAAAATAATGTAAAAGAATATTTGCTTTCACAAAATAATTGAAATCAGCAAGAATTATCTTCCCGATCTATGTACTCAATTTTTGTATTGCAGTTGAGAATAATCTGAACAAAACTAAGAGTTCCTTGGAGCCAAGACTGCCCATTTTCTAAGAGCCTCTGGAGCTTTCACAATGGCATTTGCAATCCTGACTTCTAGAGAAGCAACTTGAAGGTATATGATACAATTATATTTAGCTGGGCATTTGTGATGGAGACTCAGTGGGAGTACTGAGCTTGAATACGGCATGGCAAAGGCATCTCTGCATTTGTAAAGTGGGCACATGGGTATGAATTCAGCTTTCCAAAGAAAAAGAATGCTACACCTTGATTTGATTAACCCTGGTTTGACTGATACAAGAAGCCTTACCTTGTGTCCATCAGGCAGTTCACTTTCACAGGTCACACAGTGTTTATGGTGAAGAGGATTTCCTGTGCCACACGACTGACAAATTACTTTGCCCTTTAAAATAGAGAAGGAAAACATGTCACAATGTGTTTGAAAGCTGTGAACAACAATAAGAAGAGGACTTGCCCTTACAAAGTGCTGTGCTTATTCAGCTCTGCAGAGAGATCTTCAAATCCGTGTTGTGTGCTTCAGAATTTTGTTAGCCCATATTGCCTGGACATCATAAACCTGTTTCTTGCCAACAATACATTTTAAACTACTGTATGGTTTCCTCAGGAGACCCAGCAAGAATATCTCCAGATATTTCATAGTATTATAGAATGTCCTAAGTTGGAAAGGACCCAAAAAGATCATTGAGTTCCCTTCCTGTTCCTGCACAGGACAACCCCAACACTCGCACCAGGTGTCTGAGGGCATTGC
Source organism: Piaya cayana (assembly GCA_013389865.1). Taxonomy (NCBI): domain Eukaryota; kingdom Metazoa; phylum Chordata; class Aves; order Cuculiformes; family Coccyzidae; genus Piaya; species Piaya cayana. Next base: position 89,621 of record WAAB01017443.1, on the reverse strand, counting down.
CCAAATGTTTCTGGAATATTGTCAGGATTGGTGTATATATTAGTGTCAGTTTGCTTATGCACTGCTCTCACACAGAACAGATCAGTATCTGCAAGGACAAGGATGATGATGATTATTTTCCTCCAGCCCAACTTCTCCCAGTTGTCATGATTGTTCAAAGATTATTGAATGATCCCGATAACATCACCCAACTCACTCAGCACACTTGAGTGCATCCCATCAGGGCCTATGAACTTACGTATGTCCAGTTTCTTTATGTATTCTCTAACCCAATACTCTTCCATTAATGGCTTAGTCTTCCATCCTTCAGGCTTTCACCACTGGTCTCCAAGGCCTTGGATTTTATAGAATTATGGAATGGTTTGGGTGATGAGATCTTAAAGCTCATCCAGTTCCAACCCCCCTGTCATAGGCAGGGACACTTTCCACTTGATCAGGTCACTCAAAGACCAATCCAGCCTGGCCTTGAACACCTCCAGGGACGGGGCAGCCACGATTTTTCTGGGCAGCCTGTGCCAGTGCCTCACCACCCTCACAGTAAAGCATTTCTTCCTCTTATCTCATCTAAAACTTCCCTCTTTCAGCCTAAGGCTGAAATTTCTGAAGGCTGATTTTACTAATAAAGACTAAAGTGAAGAAGCCAGTCAGTACCTCAGCCTTTTCCATGTCCTGTGACACTGGGTCCCTATGCACCTAGGTAGGGAGTGTTTTGTTCTTGTTAAGACCACTAGCACCTTTGGATCACTGGTCAAGACTGTGCTTTAATGTAATAAGGACATATTTAAATTTAAAATCCTCAGTAATACTAAGGCCATAAATCATAGAATCATAGTACATCTTTCTACTGAACACAAGTGCATGCATTTCCATCATTCAGCTGCTACATTGTGTGGTCTTCAACATCCCTTCCTGAGTGTATGTGCTTTACCCTTTAATGCTTATTTCTAATAAAGCCATTTTTACTCCTACTGATTCTTAAAGCTGTCATAAGGTAATTACACAAACTCAAGTCGGATCAGAATATTTGTAATGAAGTCTTCTGTTAGGAAAATGCAGGACAGGAGGTAAATTGCTCATTTGTTGTATTTATTCTCAATTACCTTTATGCAGACTTTGGTTTGGGGCTGCAGCTGTGGAGCTATGGGCGACTCACATACAATGCAAGAGGGGGTATTCATTGGCACAAGATGTTTGCACTCAAGACATGGTGCCATCTGAAGAAAAAGCCACATTACAGCACATTAAAAACCATAATGAGATCATTAAAGTTATCCTGAGATTTTAAATATTTGCCTGATTAGAGTTTACATCAGTGGCAAAGTCACTGGAAATGCTACAACTGACAGCAACGGATGCTGACGTTGATCCTCAAAGATCAAAGGCTATTGAGAAAACATGAAGACAACTGAAAAGGGATGCTTTACAGACTACTATAAATAGTCCAGAAAGGTACCAAGATAATTTTCAGTAGATTTAAAATGCTACTATAAAACATGTACACGTAGTTAAAATCTGCTTAATTATGAACCTAATCTAAAGAGGTGCTGAGTATTCTCAGTCATCACTTGAAGCTGTAGCATTGCCCCAGACAAGACAACTTTCTGATAATACACACACACACAAAAATACACCATTGATTTGTTAGATCAGGTTATTATTATCTCTTGGGAAGAGCTTAGAGAGGACAGGTATAGGCAGCACTGTAACAACTCGGTGCTCTTACAGATGCCCATACATGCCAGGGTTTCAGGCATTTTAAAGGGATCTTTACAGCTATGACAGAGGCACTAGTTACTAACTAACCGCACTAATTAGCAATGGATGAGATGCATGTGCAGGTCCTGAAGCTGTGGTGGTTGTTTTAGGATGAGGAGGAATCTGAATTTGGTGATGTTTCCTGGCACAAGTGAAAAACCCCACAACTTACATTTTCTTTGTTATCCTTATTAAAATATATTGCACTTGAAGCAGTCTAGGGTTAATTTTCCCCATCATCCAAGAACTACAACCACTGCTAAAGGTATTGAATAAAATAGAACAACCAGAACAGAGCTTCCCAAACGAAAGTGTAACTAAATAACGGTTATGCCAGTGTTGAATGTGTGATTTGCTGAGGAAGTTGGTTTCTCCAAAGAGGATTTGTTGACTGTTATGATATTTTGCTGACCTGTGCTCCTTCAGGAGGTGGGAAGCGATGTACTGCTACAGGTGGGATAGGAGATCCGCATTCCTGGCAGAAGTGAGCCAAGGGGTCAGACAGGCGAGGTGCAGAACAGCGTGTGCATCTGAAAATAAGAACAAACTGGCTGGGAGTGTTTTGGTATTGTAAAGCTGCACTGTAATGATTAATTTGGAACCTGCTGTGCTAGGACATGGGCCACTGATTTCTCAGTTGTTGTTTCCAACCTATGGTGGTCCACCAGACCTGGCCCAGGTTCCATGAGGTTCCAGACCTCATTATCTGTCCTTGTGTTCCTCTTTTGTATAGAGCCTCATAATACAGAATAGAATCATAGAATCACAGAATGGTTTGCGTTGGAAGGGGCTCTAATGTTTATCCAGTTCCAACCACCCTGCCATGGGCAGGGACACCTTCCACTAGATCAGGCTGCTCAAAGCAACAGTTGGCTTTCTGGACTGTAAGAACATATTGCTGGTTCATGTTGAGATTCTCATTCACTAGCACTCTCGAGCCCTTCTCTTCAGCAACCTGGTTGCAAAAGTCAATTACTCAGTTACTTTACAAAGACAAATATGTTAAGAAGTCACTTACCTAAGGAAATCTACTTCCCTTTGGATCCTGGCTACCTGTGAGCTAGATAAGCTTTTTCGGTTAGTCACTGCAGAAGAACCAGCAAACTGAAATAAAGGGAATTGTTTAGCCATAGTAGCAAATATTTGCAAAATGTATATGAATAGCAAAATCAGCTACATATGTTATTTGGGACAAACTGCACTGAAATGCATTGTGTTAAGGAATATCTACTACACCTGACTCCCTCGTTAACTACATTAAGGGCCCACAGCATTTTCCAATAAAAGTAAATCAATGTCTTCCAAGACAGTATTACTGAATACTAAGTTTTAAATATCAAGTGGTCAACCTAGGACAACAGTTGTTTGCAATTGCATATTCAGTAATACATTAGAAGAGAAATAGTAGGAATACAGGCATTGTTAATTTGCTTTGCCTGGTTTCGCCTTTACTGACAACCGGGTACTGATTTGGGCATTCCCATTCCAGTGTGTCATTACCAGTAAATGTAAATTAATGCTGGATAATAGAGCCAAAGGCATCAATTTCGAAGAGATATCATGAAAATGCTTGCAAATCTTCACATCTTTTTTTTTTTTTTTAGAGCTCAGTTCTGAAGACAGGGTTTTACAGTTCTCAACACCTCTTTGCTTACCTGTAACGATTCTGTTGGTAGCGCTGAGGAGGATTCCTCTCTGTACTCTGTTGTTTCCAAATGACTAGGAAGGCGCTGTGGACCTTGCAGGGACCTGTGTGCAGCCTTTCTTTCTGTTTCCAAGTCTAAAATTACAATCCTGTTATTCCACTGTCATTCAGTTCACACAGTTAACACGTATCTTAACAGGAATGTTACATACTCTCAATTTAAATTCCAATAGCTGAGCGTATTTTAAAATGTATTTAACATCCAGATTTTGGGTTCAAATAATCTACCTGGAACTACAGAAAATTAAACTAGAAGAAACCTCATTCCTCCCTGAAAGAGCTTACTTTTGTATTTGTCTCTATTTACAGTTTTCTTCTTTCCTGTGTGCTGAAAAAAAACTAGGTCCTAGAAGTAAATTAATGAGTAAACATTAATATAAGTCCCTGCTTGTAAACATTCCTATTGCCATTACCATGGAATAATGGGTTTCATCTATAGAGAAAATGTGGTTCAAGCTTTCATTTCTGCTTTGTGTACTCATTTTAGAACATTACTGCAAGCAAACATCAGTAAAGTACTCTGTAAAGGATTTGCAATCCCATCAATTTAACAGCTTTTCCTGGCACAAAGGGAAATACAGGCTGGGCCTTGTTTCATTGCTCAGATATGAATGACTTCTAAATATGTTTTAAGAGGTAATGTGATACGTATGGAAGGTAATTTTTGTTCTCTATTTGAAGCTGAGCAACCAAAACTAGAATTCCAAGGGGATGTTCTGTCTTCTCAGGTGGTCTTACCAGCAATATAAGAGTAAAACCTTACAGTGCCTGTTTTCAGATAAGACAGAAATCTATTTCGGTCTTATGAAATAATACTATACCTTGAAAATCTTGGGGTTCTTCACTCCAGGCAGGCTTAATTTCCACATTCTCCCCATTCTTCTTTAGTGTTGTAGTACACAACCCACTTTCTCTCTCCTAAAAAGTAATTCCATGTGAATTCCAATTTTATTTTGTTCTAATCCTCTTCTGCTATAGGTATTTGTAGAAGTACATGCTTATTTTCCATGGCTGCATTTGAAAAATCTTATATGATTATTCGAAAAATACTTGACCTTAACTGGTAATGAAAAACCAGTGAAGAACAAAAAAGATAGCATCATTGAAATGTTAGCATTACAGAAAGGACTGAGACAGCAAAGAAGGGCAAACAGAGGTAATAAAATACAGAAAATTACAGGCAGCCAAGGTTTAATATGTAAGTAATACCATGCACACAACATTTTGTATTCAGACAAGGAGTTAACTTTGCTAAAACTTGCCTGTGTGCCGATATCTTTGAGGAAATTCTTGTCACTGTCTTCAACAGAGAAGAGGATGTTTGGTTGCTTGTACTCTACCAGAAATACCTTTGTTACAACTGTGCTCTCCCGGCAGTCCCTGAAAATCAGTGTTCATAAAGCTATACACATGCTGCAAACCCATGTGCAGCTTGTGAGTCATTATTTCAACTAGGAAGTGTAATCCTGGACAATACTCTCAGTAACTACTGCCTTCTTCTGTTCTTTTAAAATGTATTTTCAGTTTAAAATGCACACTAAGAAGTTACTGAAAAAATGTATGAATATTTCAATCCCTCAACATCTTTAAAACCCTTGATATTCCTGTATCTGCTTTGTAGTATAACCACTGTTTGCCAGCATCACAGAAAACAGAGGTGAGGAAGACTTTTTTTTTGCATTTGTAATACCATATTCATTTTGCAAGTCAAGCAGCAGGTTGCATCCTATTCATTTGATGTAACAACTGTCATTAAATTACAGCAGTAGCATTAAAATGGCTGTAAATGACCATTTAGGATTTATTGCCATTCTAGTACACCTGAAAATGTCTTAATGAAAACATGTTGGAAACAAGTGCTATCCAAGTAGTAATACTGGAAAATACACATAGGCCCAGGTTTGTGTGGTTAAATTCCAGTGCAGACCCAAGCAAAGACTCCCTGTGGGTCTAAGAGCACAGAACAGCAAACACAAATCCTCAGCTGGCATGGAAGTCTCTGCTCCCTTGGAAATAAAAGATAATAGGACAGAGCACAGACAGAGAATGAGTGTGTCCTCTCTCTGTCTCTAAGCATGAAGGTAGTTTGGAGAAAGTCAGTGGCTGTACAGTAAAATCCAGTATTTTTACTTTATTCTTGTACTTTACCCTTGTATTTAAACAGTGAGGTTTAGCATTCTCTGTTCCTTTGAGAGAAGTTAAGCAGACTCTTGGGAAGACCAGTTTCTATAAATCTGCTGAATCATTGAGTGACCCCAGAAAATACCATACTACTGCTTCTGGCATTTTTTATGATCATACTCAAAAGGATAAGCTCTAAGCATAGTCTATCAGTTTCTCACCCACAGCCTCTATGGTTCATCCACAGCCCAAGAGATAAACATCCAAGACATATTCCAACCACACAAACACTTAATGGATGAAAAGCTTTATGAGAAAATGAAGTCAAAGTAGCCCATGAAGATCACTTGGATTGCACATTGGCTGGGGAAAGGGACATTTGCAAGGTACAGAGGGCTCTAAGCAGTGTGGCTCAAAGCCACAAGGAAGATATATGTCCTATGCCAAAATACAAATAGAATAAAAGAGGATACTTACTCTGTAACTGCCAGTGCCTTGACTATTATCTTCCCAACTGGTAACATGATAGGACCATTATACTTAAATGTACTGTGCTCTCTGTAGCCAGGTTTCCTAGTGAGTTCTGGTTTACTTCCATCCAAAGTGTAATAAATGGAGACCTCAGGTGTATCTGAAAGACATAGAGAAAAGAATTAGCCAAACTGAACGCAACCTGTGAAAAACAAGCTGAAAGTACTTGCTACTGTGCTTGATTTTTCTTATGTAAACAAAATAAAGCAGTTCCATAAATGACAGAATGTTTGGGACCAAAACTCTTCCTCCCATGAAAAATTAGTTATGCAACAAATGCAATTTTATGATAAGCAATATTTCTCTTCATAAAGTAGCTGTGCAGTAGTTTTGTGTTAAAAATACGGCAACAGTTTGTCCATTCTAATGACACAAAAGGTATTTCCTGCCATGGTGAAAGGTGGCATTTCAAAAACCTGTAAGGACAACCTGGCACATGATACTTTCATGCACTGGTTTTGCAGTCAAAGTGACATGCAACAGCATGAGATTGATCTTGGAAGCAATTAAGACTGGTAACATATATGAAATAAGTTGTTTGTCAATATGTGTTTGAATGCAAAAAATTAAGTGCAAGTATATTTGATGTATCAAACCAGGTCGGTTAATTTTATAAGTTCTTATTGAAGTGGGCTTTGAGGTTTTACATAGAGTCAGAGCTCTTATTCATACCTGATTTTATTTCGACGAGAGTATTTGTGTCTATTTCGTGTTTTGCCTTCCCTGGAAGAGGGATGCATAGTGGAATGACCTGAGGAACTGAGACAGAGCCAGCTGTCATCCTTCTCAGCAGTGATCTTTGAAAAAAACCCAAAACAAAAAAGGCAGACAATAATATTTCTAAGCAGAAAAATGCATTGAGAAATCCAGTCTTTTCATGTGATTCCTTGTCTAATTTGTTTCTCTTAAAAGACAGAATACCATATTCTTTAAACTGCTAGTTGTCATGAATATTTGCATGATTTTCACCTTGAAAAGGAGCAAGATCCTAATTACCACCACACTCACAACTTATTCTTCCGTTTCAGAACAGTGAATGATGTCTGAGACGAGCAATGTCGCCTGTGTTTCACTTTCGTCTTTGATTGAGTCTGATTTCCATGTGTTCAAGCAAAACAGTGTTAGCATCACACATCAGGGATAAGTGCTCAGAGTGATTAACAGCAAAGTATCTTGGTCAATGGCAGATGTGGCGTCAACTCCTTTGCAGGAAGAACTAGCCTCTTGTTTCATTGTGGCCATCAGACTATATCATAGAATCAGAGAATGGTTTGGGCTGGAAGGGACCTTAAAGATCATCCAGTTCGAACACCCCTGCCATGGGCAGGGACATCTTCCACTGCATCACGTTACTCAAAAGCCCCATCCAGTCTGGCCTTGAACACCTTCAGGGATGGGGCATCCATCACCTCTCTGGGCAACATGTGCCAGTGCCTCAGACCCTCACAAGTAAGAATTTCTTCCTAATCTCTAATCTAAATTTGCCCTCTTTCATCTTAGAACCATTCCCCCTAATCCTAACCCTGCACTCCTGGATACGGAGCCGCTCCCCAGCTTTCCTGTAGCCACTTTCAGTACTGGAAAGCTGCTATAAGGTAGTTATGGGATAGTTTAGCTGGCCTCCTGGTTCCTTACCACATNCAAAATAAAGCAGTTCCATAAATGACAGAATGTTTGGGACCAAAACTCTTCCTCCCATGAAAAATTAGTTATGCAACAAATGCAATTTTATGATAAGCAATATTTCTCTTCATAAAGTAGCTGTGCAGTAGTTTTGTGTTAAAAATACGGCAACAGTTTGTCCATTCTAATGACACAAAAGGTATTTCCTGCCATGGTGAAAGGTGGCATTTCAAAAACCTGTAAGGACAACCTGGCACATGATACTTTCATGCACTGGTTTTGCAGTCAAAGTGACATGCAACAGCATGAGATTGATCTTGGAAGCAATTAAGACTGGTAACATATATGAAATAAGTTGTTTGTCAATATGTGTTTGAATGCAAAAAATTAAGTGCAAGTATATTTGATGTATCAAACCAGGTCGGTTAATTTTATAAGTTCTTATTGAAGTGGGCTTTGAGGTTTTACATAGAGTCAGAGCTCTTATTCATACCTGATTTTATTTCGACGAGAGTATTTGTGTCTATTTCGTGTTTTGCCTTCCCTGGAAGAGGGATGCATAGTGGAATGACCTGAGGAACTGAGACAGAGCCAGCTGTCATCCTTCTCAGCAGTGATCTTTGAAAAAAACCCAAAAAACAAAAAAGGCAGACAATAATATTTCTAAGCAGAAAAATGCATTGAGAAATCCAGTCTTTTCATGTGATTCCTTGTCTAATTTGTTTCTCTTAAAAGACAGAATACCATATTCTTTAAACTGCTAGTTGTCATGAATATTTGCATGATTTTCACCTTGAAAAGGAGCAAGATCCTAATTACCACCACACTCACAACTTATTCTTCCGTTTCAGAACAGTGAATGATGTCTGAGACGAGCAATGTCGCCTGTGTTTCACTTTCGTCTTTGATTGAGTCTGATTTCCATGTGTTCAAGCAAAACAGTGTTAGCATCACACATCAGGGATAAGTGCTCAGAGTGATTAACAGCAAAGTATCTTGGTCAATGGCAGATGTGGCGTCAACTCCTTTGCAGGAAGAACTAGCCTCTTGTTTCATTGTGGCCATCAGACTATATCATAGAATCAGAGAATGGTTTGGGCTGGAAGGGACCTTAAAGATCATCCAGTTCGAACACCCCTGCCATGGGCAGGGACATCTTCCACTGCATCACGTTACTCAAAAGCCCCATCCAGTCTGGCCTTGAACACCTTCAGGGATGGGGCATCCATCACCTCTCTGGGCAACATGTGCCAGTGCCTCAGACCCTCACAAGTAAGAATTTCTTCCTAATCTCTAATCTAAATTTGCCCTCTTTCATCTTAGAACCATTCCCCCTAATCCTAACCCTGCATTCCTGGATACGGAGCCGCTCCCCAGCTTTCCTGTAGCCACTTTCAGTACTGGAAAGCTGCTATAAGGTAGTTATGGGATAGTTTAGCTGGCCTCCTGGTTCCTTACCACATTGCTACCAAAGTGGTTTGATATACCTATCAAACAGGTGCCAAACATGATTTATCATCATTTACATAGTCATTATCATGCCATGCAATTCAAGAGTGAAATATTCCATTTGGAGCCAATAACACTTTACAATACAGAAAGACATACTCCAGATCTTGGGAATTGATACATAAGCCAGGAAACATGTCTATACTAGAAAGATCTGGTTTTGTAACCAATCCTTCAGTCCTCCAGAAATATCTCTTATGCTACTCATCAATGCAGACAGTAATGAGTCAGCATGGGAGTTGTTCGTTAGCCTGCGCTCTCACTACTACTGTGAGGTGGTGAGACACGGTGCTGCTTGCCGCTGCTCATCTCCTTGGCTGGGTTCCCTGGAACAGCGGTTAAGGAGTGTGGGGCAGCTCCCAGTAGGGCTCTTTAGGCTGCACACAGTGGCATGGGAGATGCAGCAATGGCTGGATCAGATTTTTACCTGACACGAGGGGGAAGAGAGTAATTTTCCTCGAGGACCTGCCTGCTCTTGGCACACCTGCACCAAGAGCAAACTGCCGTTTCAACCTTCTGGGAGCCTGTCAATGGTGGGACACAAACAGCATAACGCAGCATGCCTGGCCCCTGTCCCAGCATGGGCTCTGTCCCAGGTCAGGCCCTGTTTCCCATCCCCTCACAACACAGCCCACCTTGACCCACTCATCCTTGCAGCACAGCCTCTGCCACCTGACTTGGTCCCACTGCATGAGCCTGGCTGCCCTGCAAGGTACTGTCCCACAGCTCTGCCCACCTCTTTGAACTCTACTCAATTCCAGCCCACAGCACTGTCCACTCCACTCAATCTCTGCCCACACCACTAAATCTCCGCTTCTGAGCCCCTCCTCAATCCCGTAGATCCCACATCCATCTCTGCTCACTACACTTGATCTCAGCCACAGCCTTGCCCACCCTACTTGATCCCTTCTACAGAGCCCCTTGCCCACTCTGCTTGATCCCACCACATGCTCCCGTCTGCACCACCTGACCCTTCCTACAAAGCTCCCCTGCCCACTCTGTTCAATCTCAGCTGCGTCCCTGCTCACCACACACCACCCAGATGCAGCCTTACCCACCCACCTGGATCCAGTCTCACAGCCTTGCCTGTTCCACTCAATCTGTGCTCACTTCACTTGATCCCTGCCCACCTCTCTCGATCCTTGCTTCCAAGCCCCTTCCCACTCTGCTCAATCCCATCTGCATCTTTGCTCACCCCACTTGATCCTATCTCACAGCTGTCCATACTCCACTTGATCCCTGCTTACCCAGATCAGTCCCTTCGATTCCTGCTCCATCTCTACCCACCCCATTCCATCACTGCCCACCCCATTTGTTCCCACTTGATCCTTGCCCACCCCGCTCAATCCTATCCTGCTCGATCCCTTCTCACCCTGCTGGATCCCACCCGACTTGAGCCCTGCCCATCCCACTCAACACCATCCTGCTCGACCCCTGCTCACACCGTCTACCCCACTACCCCACTTTTCCACCCTGCTGCATCCCCGTTCACCCTGCTTGATCCTAAATTTGCCCCATCCCGCTCGATTCCCGCTCCATCCCTGCCCACCCCACGCAATCCCTACTCGATCCCTGTCTGCCCCGCTTGATCCCACCCCACTCGATCACTGCCCATCCTGCTTGACGCCTGCTCACACCGCCCACGCCGATAGATCCCTGCCCTCTCCACTGGATCCCATCCCGCTCGATCCCTGCTGCCCCCCAAGCCCTACTCCATCTCTGCTCACCCCGCTCCCCCCCGTCACCGCTCGCTCCCCGCCCCCGTTGCCCGGCAACCGGCAACCGGCGCCGCTCCCCACGCCCTCCGACTCCCGTCGCTCGGCTCTGACGTCACGCCGGCGTCGCCCGGGCGCCATGGCCGAGGTGAGGGTGAAGGCGGAGGCCCCTGACCCCGTGGAGATCGAGAGCAGGTGCGGGGCGAAGGGCTGGGAGGGACCGCATGGGTCACGGAGCCCAGCTCCTGTCCCTGCGCAGGACACCCCAACATTCGCACCGTGTGCCTGAGGACGGTGGCCAAACGCTCCTGGAATATTGTCAGGCTTGGCGCTGTGACTGCTTCCCTGGGCAGATGTTCCAGTGCTCCATCACCCTCTGGGTGAAGGACCTTTTCCTAATATCCAACCTAAACCTCCCCTGGCACATCTTCCTACCATTCGCTCGGGTACAGAACGATCAGCGCCTGCTCCTCCTCCTCCCTTTGTGAGGAAGCTGCAGACCGCAATGAGGTCTCCCATCAGTCTCCTTTTCTCCAGACTGACCAGACCAAGTGACTTCAGCCGCTCCTCATACAGCTTCCCCTCCAAGCCCTTCGCCAACTTTGTCTCCTGTGGATCCTCTCCAGTAGCTTTATGTCCTTTTTATCCTGTGGTGCCCAGACTACACCCAGTGCTCAAGGTGGGGCCGCACCTGTGCAGAGCAAAGCAGGCAATCCTCTCCCTGGTGGTGCTGGTGATGCTGTGCTGGATGCCCCCCAGGACATGGTTCCCCTCTCGGCTGCCAGGGCACTGCTGGCTCGTGTTCTACTTGACATCGACCAGAACCCTCAGATGACTTTCCACGGGTCTGCTCTCCAGCCCGTATGGACATCCAGGAATGCCGTGTCCCTGGTGCAAATTCCAGCACCTTCCCTTGTTTTCATCCATGGAGCTTGTGATTGCCCAGCTGTCCAGGTTGATCCCTCTGCAGGGCCTCTTTGCTCTCAAGAGTGTGAACAGAAACATGTTCTGTTTGCCTTCAGCTGCTCTTGTGCCTTTCTGACCTTGGAACAGGGAGTTATGGCTGTTCTGCATTAAGTGATTTATTTCTAAAAGGTATTTCATCAGTATTTGTATCTTCAAAGTAGCCAGCAATTCCCTCACATTGGAACCTTTTCTGTAATGAATCTGCACAGGGAGCATTAAGTCTGGGTTGTTGATAATGAGAGCTGCAGAGAACTGGGATGAAGCACCACACTTGGTGTTGTTCGGAAAGTGAAAGCTGCTTTTCCAGTGGATTTGCCCACTTGGAGCGTAGATGCCAAGTTCCCTCAATAAATATGGCCAAGCAGCAGTTCATGGGCACTTTCCTCCCAAGTGATTCTTTTTCCCCCTTTACCAGTCTGCCTCTAATACTATTTGGATCTGGGTTAGGATGCAATAGGAGATGATTTTGAACTCAATTTTCTTCTCCCTCAGGATTATTGAGCTGTGCCATCAGTTCCCTCACGGCATCACAGACCAGGTGATTCAGAATGACATGCCTCACATGGAAGCCCAGCAGCGCGCCATGGCTATCAACAGGCTCCTCTCCATGGTAGGTGATCTCACCTTCCTCACAGTATTTCAGCCAGCCAGAGGGCTCTTCCTGTGCACATTCTGCAGGGCTGGCAAATTAATCCCCTTGGGTTTCATAGAACCATGGAATGGTTTGGACTGAAAGAGACCTTAAAACTCATCCAGTTCCAGCCCTCCTGCCATGGGCATGGACACTTCTCCACTGGATCAGGTTGCTCAAAGCTTCATCCAACCTTAACTTGAACACCTCTGTGATTGGGGCATCCACATCCTCTCTGGGCAACCTGGGCCAGTTCCTCATCACCCTCACAGTAACAAATTTCTTCCTAATATCTAACCTAAATCTTCCCTCTTTCAGATTTAAGCCATTCCCCCTCATCCCATCCCTGCGCTCCCTGATAAAGAGCCCTTCCCCATATGCAAATGCATAAGAAATGAGCCTGTGACTGTGGGCAAAGGCTCGGCTGGCGATGAAAGAGTAAACGTTAGTGAATGCTGTTACACGTAGTTACGCTCTTGGACTTGCCTCTTCAAAGTAGAGAATAAGAACTTTCCTGGTCTAGGCACAAGTGTCGAGGGCAGAACAAGTGTTCTGTGTGCAGGATATACTGGTAATTTGCCTCTGAGAGGGCCTGCAAATCCTGATTGGCAGTTTCCCAGTGATCAGTACTTAGTGAATAACAGAATTTTGCTTCTGGAACTCAGAATTATTCATAGCTTGTGCAGTAGAGCTCCGATGTGATGTGTGAGTGACCATGCAAGGGAGTGTTATGGTGGAAGGTGAGAGCAAAGTATATGGGAATTTGATGTTCCTCGTACAATGTGAAAGTAAGGAGAAATAATGTGAAGTGCCTAGATGTTATGGGAGGGGTTGGGAGCTGAATTGTTATTTCTGATAGCTGATTGTTATTTCTGATAGCTGATGATAAGCAGATACTTGCTGTTGGGGGTGGATGGGGAAATATCCTCAAGAGTATTACTGTACTTGTAGGGAACAAATATTCTCAGGGGTGGTATTATTTTCAGTTGTTTGAAATGTTTATTTTCCCTTTTCCTTATTCGTCTGACATAAAATAAGGGTTTTATTTTTAGAAGATTTTTACCATGTTCTGAAATGAGCTCTTTTAAGGGAATTACATGCATTGTTTTCGTCTTTCCTAGGGGCAGCTGGACCTTCTCAGGAGCAATGCAGGTCTCCTCTACAGAATCAAAGAGTCTCAGAACACAAGGTAAGCCTCATGTTTTCTGGATAAATACATTTGGAATGCTATTCTGCAACTCTCGTGCTGCATTGTGGAGAAGACATTTCACCAATGTAACATGGATTCTGTACCCTGGATGTTAGAGGACATAACTGTTACAGGAGGGTGCACATAAATCCCATGAGCTCATCCTGAAAACTGCTTCAGGTGTTGTAGTTTCTACTAAGCCAAAGGTACCATGGGACTATGACTGTAACTGCCTAGGGCAGTTCCTGGTCCAGATGAGAGCAAAGCAATCCCACATATGAACGTGCTCAGGTGAAATCCTGCTGGGGCCTGACCAAGTTGTCTGCAAATTGTTGTTCTGTGGCCTTCCTCACCACACAGGATTGTAGAATCATGCCATGGTTTGCGTTGAAAGGGACCTCGAAAATCACCCAGATCCAACCCTCCTGCCATGTGCAGGGACAGCTTCCCCTGGATCAGGTTGTCAATACTATCAGCGCTCGTACTGACAGCTGTTCTGCTTGAACTCATGCTCTTTGGTTTATTTAAATATACCTTAAAATCGTGTCATGTGATGCCTGCATAAATCGGGGTAAAAGATGCCTAGAAATGCTAACAGAAAGAAATATCCTTCAAAGTTATCCTCTGTGCAGGCATGTCATCCTCTCTTTCAGATGCTTTAGAGAAATGTTGCTGAGTTCAGGCTTTCTCACACCATTGAAAAGACATATTTTAGAGATGGAAGTGTGCTGCTCTTCCTTTGAAGATGTTCAGTCTAGAGACAGAATCCTAACTTATGCTCTGAGCTGTGTTTGATGTTCCATATTTGTGTTAGTACGTGACTGAATTCCCCATTGTTATGACAAGCTGGGTGACTCCTGCTTAGTCACTTCTTGTTCGTGCTGCACTCTTCTCTTTACTGTGGCTTCTTACTGGTGAGCTCGGCTTGATCTAGCAAGGTTTGGTGTCGTGTGTTGTATTTGCCAGTGGCTGGCTGACTATATCGGGTTTTTTTTCCCTTAGTGCATTGTTTTTTCATAGTCCTTGTTTTAGGTTTAAAGCAAATCCAACTTCTTTCAAATTTTGGACCCTTCAAAAATCCTGATGTCTGTCTTATTTTACAGTAAAATGAAAGGCTCTGACAATCAAGAGAAGCTGGTTTACCAAATTATAGAAGATGCAGGCAACAAAGGTAGTTTAAATTATAATTGTGAATGATGCTGACTCTGTTTACTTATGGAACCATTCCTGTCCAAACAAATGCTTATCCAGGCAATATAAATAGGAAATCTTGAGTCCCCATATCAGGTCTGTATGTTCCACGTGCCCATTTTTTAAAAAACAAAGAGAAAGTGATATGTTTCTCTATTAAAATAAGAACCCGTCTTGGCTGACTTTTGGGGGTACTCTTTCAGAATTCTTGGAATATCAATTACGAGTTATCTATGGGACTCTCAACCTAAGGAATCTGCAGAATATTCCCTACTTAAAAGAAAACATGATATCCATATTAAGAGATGTGCTGCCAGGAGAAACCACTGTGAGAAACCAGGCTTTCCCAGCAGTTGTTGTACACTGTGTTTGAGAAGTGGTGGGTAGAGATGGCTTCATGTTTTAGTTGAAACGAATACTTGTTACTTAAGAATGCAAGAACATTTCTGTTGTGCACTTGTGTTGGCAGGGAAATGGGGTCCGTTTGTAAGAGGTCTCAGAGGAGAGGAAAAGGGCAGAAGGACAGCATGGTGGTAGTGGTGTGCATTTCTTGGTTTTATCTGTTCTGTTCCATCCTCTTCTGTCCTTCCCTCCCTTTTGCCAGGAGCAGTAGGATTAAGGAGACATCCCATGGTTGGCAAACAAATTGAGCAATGTTGTGGTGTGGCTTTTGGTTTGTGAGTATGTACATAAACAAGTGGTTTCTCCTGTTCACTTCTGTTCTCTTCTCTTTTTAATCAGGTATTTGGAGCAGGGATATCAGGTACAAAAGCAATTTGCCTTTAACGGAGATCAACAAGATACTGAAAAATTTGGAAAGCAAGAAACTAATTAAAGCAGTTAAATCTGTAGCAGTGAGTATTTTGTGACTTCTTTTTTTTTAACAATGTTGACCATTTGCTGCACACTGTGTGTGTTTTAACAGGGGGCTGGGAGCAGAGAAACCCAAGTCTGTCTCCAGCTTTCTTGCTGACTGTGTGCCAGTGTTTGACTTTGCGTTTAGTATGCAGGCCTGAGTTGCAACAAATATGAGAGGCTGTCATATTTATTAAATAATCAACATACCACTAACAAACTGATTAATTAATTGTCATACCATTATCAATATACAGTTCTGTATAATTATAACTGCTAATTATACACCGTTGCTATCAAATTGCAGTTTTAGTTCTCTTAGTTCTTTATTGCACACAACTGTTGTCATAGCTTTCTTACCCCTCACATACCTCTTGCGCTGCTTGCTGCTCATCTGCAGTTGTGTCACCATTTTCTCTGTGCCACCACAGCTGATCTTTAGGGCATAAACCTAGGGAAGAGTCTGGTGGGGTTCCCTTCAGCATCCTAATGGGCTTGGGTCTGCAGGTCAGCTGCTCTGCTGTCTGTAGGCATCCACACTCATGTTGTCTATAGATCCTGCCCTCTCTTATTCTCTGATTTTTGTAACATACTTAATCTATTGCTTTTTCACTTTTCTACCACTCTTCTCTTTTTCTCCACTCAGTCTCCACCCAAATAAGCAATCTGCCCATAATTACGTTTTCTCCATTGGTTCCAGTGTTGCTGTACCACAATTTGGTGTTTCTGGTACTTCAGCTATCTGCACCTTTTACAAGGGACTGTTGATACCATCACCTGGCTGCACGTGGCCTTATAAGGTTCCTCTACACCAGAGATCCTGAAACTCTCTTCAGTTATCTGTTTCATGCTGCATTGTATTGTTTAAACAATTTCTAAGAGATCTGATTCTGTTCTAGTCTTGGTTCCTCTACTTTGTTTCAGTTACTGAAGTATGCTCTTGTGTGCAAACAGTCCACATACCAGAGTAGGGCTTATTCTTTTCCATGCTTTCTCACACTGTTACAGTGCTCATGCAGCATCCTGCTCTTCCTTACCTGCTTAATTGCAAATATTTTGTATTAGCATATTGCTTGGACATTCTTCTCATTTACAGCAGAGATTCTGTGTTGTTGCAGGGCCTGGTAAACCAGGCTTGTGAACTACTGCAAATTTTGTGTTGTGTGACACTTCTATGTGCCAATCTTGCCTGCACCATGGAGGCAGTACCTTGGCTTGCATGTGTGCCTTTGGTAGGGTCAGGAAGAAGTGGGAGGTGAGAGTAACTTCCAAAATAAAATGTAGTTAAAGAGGTTGAACATAAGAGAAGTAGCTGCTTTTTCACATTCTTACGAGAAATGCTGGCTATGTCTGGTCACACAGGGGTTGTAACACTGCTAAAATTCCTTCAGTGATTGCTGAGCAGTCCTTTGGGTGACCATTCTCCTCTAACTGACTGCTAATATTGGGATGGAATCAGCATTCCCACTCACCCTGTCCAGGTGTGGTAGTGCAGAGCGGTCTCTCAAGGACTAATTGTAGCTACACTGTTTAACCGTGTAAAGGTCTTCCTGCCATCACTGCATGGGTTGAATCCTGCAGAAACAGTTAAAAGCATCTACGTTTAATTTGTCTTTGCTGTCTTCTAAAGATACCTCCCTGCCCTCCTTTGACTGTGGAGGGGATTAGCATCAGTAGGTTAAAATAAAACTCGCAGATCTTCTCCAGTGAGTTTTGTATTGTGTGCACACTGTTAGCAGGATTCTCTCTTTTAATGCTGTTATAAAATGATTAGGAATTGGAAGTATTGATCTTCTGTTTATCTCCATGTTACCTGAGGGTCCAACTTGTTAAGGATAACTCAAGTCAGCTGGATTGCCATGCCCCAAGTTTCAGGAGTAATGAACTCTTCCTTTTGCAAAGAGCTTCTTAAATCTTCCTTTCTGTGGAAGCCATTTAGATGTTGAGAACTGTGCACTTTTTTTCCCACAGGCATCCAAGAAGAAGGTGTACATGCTGTATAACCTGCAGCCAGACCGGTCAGTGACTGGGGGGGCTTGGTACAGCGACCAAGACTTCGAGTCGGAGTTTGTGGAAGTGTTAAATCAGCAGTGCTTTAAATTTCTACAGAGTAAGGTGAGTGCTGCTACTAAAGTCACCTCCCAGTTATTTTGTGCAAGTATTTTCCTGATAAAACTGAGCTGCTTGTTTTCTGAGAGTACCAAAGACAGCAGTCAGTCAGCTCTGCCTAGAAAATAATCTTCTCTAGTTTAACTGCAGGCGAAGCCTTCTCTCCATTAGAATACATTTTAACCAGTGCTAGGTGCAACAGAGGATTCTTGTCAACAAAATGCTAAATGCTGATATTCCTTCGTATTTATCTAAACCACTGTAAATTTTGTGTCATATCTAGTGTAAAATTATGTTTGTGCACTGTATTGTCTCACATACATCAGTCTTAAGGATATAGCTCTAAAATGCTAAGTAAAAAAAACATGTCCCATAAATGTTTTGGAAATCAACTTTTGTATTTCGGTCTGCCTGAAACTAAGCCATGAAGGAGGCTTTACATAGGGAGCACTGACTGTAACTCGTCTCTGCTTTTTCCTCAGGCAGAGGTAGCTCGAGAGAGCAAACAGAACCCTATGATACAGAGGAACAGCTCGTTTGCCTCATCCCATGAGGTGTGGAAATACATCTGTGAGCTGGGTATCAGTAAGGTCAGAAAAGATTTGTGTTACTTCAGTCAAAATTGTTTGTGTGTGGCTAGCGATAAGAGTTGTGTCCTGCAGGTTTTGTAAGGGTCCAAGAAGTACTTTAGTTCCTGTAGTGGGGGTGGGCTTTGCTGCTGTGTTGCTTTTGGAGGACATCGTTGCTACTGTGTGAGACTCCAGGATGGTTTGCATATGTGGGTTTTCAAAGACATATTAAAGAATTAGCGTGCACATCCTTGTTTGAGTAAAACTTGCTTGGAGTCAGTTTTCCTTTAATGATCTCAACCAGTTTATATTTTATAACTTCTCTCAAGTCTGCTTGTGCACTTTAAGCAGTTTAATGGGAGGGAAAAGAAGGAGAAAAAAACCCTCCCATTTATTGGGCACCATAAACAAGTATATCATCATAAGACTTGTCTTTTTTTTACTCTCATGATTGTTTTCCTTAGTACTGAAAATTTATCATGCTCGGATGATGTGAACACTTGAGGTGCATGGGGTAGTTCATTTTGGTAAGCCAAGGCTATTGTAATCCCAAAGAGCTTGAGAGGTAGGAGGTATTGGTATTTGATTTTACCTGGAGTCCTGTGTCCAGCTCTGCGGCCCTTGGCACAGGAAGGACAGGGATCTGTTAGACTGAGTCCAGAGGAGGCCACGAAGATGATCTGAGGGCTGGAGAACCTCCTGTATGAGGACAGGCTTGAGAGAGTTAGGGTTGTTCAGCCTGGAGAAGAGAAGGCTCTGTAGAGATCTTATAGCAGCCTTCCGATACTGAAAGGGGCTACAGGAAAGCTGGGGGGCAGCTCTTTATCAGGGTGCGTAGGGATAGGCTGAGGGAGAATGTCTTTTAGTTGAAAAAGGAGATATTTAGACTGGATATAAGGAAGAAATTTGTTACTGTGAGGGTGGTGAAACACAGATTGTCCAGGGAGGTAGTGGAAGCCCCATCTCTGGAATGGTTGGACTCGATTATCCGATGGGTCTCTTCCAGCCTGGTTATTCTATGATTCTGTGATTCTAAGGTCAGATTGGATGGGGCTCTGAACAACTTGAGCTGGTTAAAGATGTCCTTGCTTCTGCAGGTGTTGTTTGGCTAGAGTACCTGTAAAGCTCCCTTCCAACCCAGGCCATTCTATGATTCTATTTTTTTTGTATCTGCACAACCCCATAAAGTGTCCAGTGAGAGCTGTGCCTTTATCTGGGCTTGGTTAGAACTCTAAGGATTTGTTACTCATGGTGTTTGCTCATTTCCTCCTTGCAGGACCTATTGGCATACATCTTTCCTAATATTTATTTTACACATTGTTTCTTAGGTAGAGTTGTCAATGGAAGACATTGAAACCATTTTAAATACTCTGATATATGATGGAAAAGTGGAGATGACAATTATTGCTGCAAAAGAAGGGACAGTAGGCAGTGTGGATGGACAGATGAAGCTGTACAGAGCCATAAGTCCCCTGATACAACCTACTGGATTAGTCAGGACGCCCTGTGGACTCTGCCCTGTGAGTAACTAGTGCTGTATATGAATGTATACAGTCTACACACTGCCAGGTTATATCCGTGAGGGATACTCATGGCTTTCTAACCCAGCTACATTTAGAGGTGTTACCTGTGCTGCCTTATGGAGTTAGAGAACAATTATGGACTAAGAGACAAATTCTTTAGTTTACTCCAGGATGTTTGGCACTGTCCTGTCTCTTTACTGGACTGTATGTGAAAGGGAGCCGTCAAGTATAGCCCTTTCCAAATTGTATTTTCTGATCCCAAGTTTGCCTATTTATGTCTGTAACAAGGTGATTTATTTCTGCCTAGCAATTGATCTCTTGTGTTTGGACTGTAAAATGATATCTAGGTAAAATTTGTCAGTGTGTCTGTATCATTTACTCCTTCCTTACATCATTTTCTGCCAACTGATAGGACAAGAGGAAATGGCCTCGAGTTTGGAGGGAAGGTTTAGAATCATAGAGTCATAGGGTGGATTTTGAGTTGGAAAGGACCTTAAAGTCCATCCGGTTCCAATCCCCTGCCATGGGCAGGGACACTTTCCACTGGATCAGATTGCTCAAGGCCCCAACCAACCTGGCCTTGAACACCTCCAGGGATGGAGCATCCATGACTTCTCTGGGCAACCTGTGCCAGTGCCTCATCACCCTCCTCATGAAGAATGTCTTCCTAATGTCTAAGATATCTAAGTCTTGAACACTTCCAATGTAAAGCCATTCCCCTTGTCCTGTCCCTGCACTCTCTGATAAAGTAGTCCCTCTCCCTGCTATCCTGTAGCCCCCTTCAGGTGCTGGAAGGCTGCTTTTAGATCTCACTGGGGCCTCCTCCAGGCTCAACAACCACAACTCACACAGCTTGGATTTTAGATTGACTATTAGGAAAAATTTCTTCCCTGAAAGAGTGATGAAGGACTGGAAGAGGATGCCCAGGGAAGTGGTGGAGTCACCATCCTTGGAGGTATTAAAAAAAGTGTAGATATGGCCCTTCAGGACATGATTTAGTAGGCACAGTGGGGTTGGGCTGACAGACTGGATGATGTTAGAGGTCTTTTCCAACCTTAATGATCCTATGATTCTGTTATACTACAGTGGGGTCTGTTTTGCTTTTCTTCCTCAAACCTGGAATAGGTCTTCTAGGATTTTTGCCTCTGTTAGACTACTGCTTTTCTACTGGGGAAGGAGCAGAATACATGCGAGTACATTACTTCCAGTTATATCGTGCTTGCTATCTGTAATTGCTCTGCTGACCCAGGGCTTTCTTTTGCAGGTTTTTGATGATTGCCATGAAGGTGGTGAGATTTCTCCATCAAACTGTATTTACATGACAGAGTGGCTGGAATTTTGAAGTGAAAGAGAACTGTAAATGGAATTTGTGCTTCACAGACAAGGTGACAAAGCTGTTTGCTCTTTTTAAAAGTGAACTTCTAAATTTGAGAGCAACTTCAAGACACGGAGTGACTTTGATTTTACTGAAACATAAAGCAGCAGCATATCAGTTGCATGAGGAGTCCTATGAGTGGACTGGAAATTCAGTCAAGAGTGAAGATCAAGACTGAAGTGGAAATGTAGATCCGTTCTTGTCCCAAAAATTGTTTGCATGACTTGAAAAGTGCCAATTAACAGATGGATGGTGATGGATTCCAAGGATTGTGTTGAGTATTCTACAGATGCGTATTTTTAATAAAAGTAAGTCATTAGCTGATCAGAAAGACTGCTAGTGAGTGTTACCGAGAATGAGATCCCAAACTTCGCTGTCAGACTGATGCTGCTGGTGAGTCCTTAAGTCCTCAAGCTGATACCTTTCTCCTGTGACAGCTAGTGTCTCATGAAAGATGAAGAATCCAATGTGGGAAACATCCTGAATGTGTCAAGCAGAACTCACTGATTGTTTATTGTCTTTCTCACCTGGTAATTTATTATTAAAACCCTGATTTTTCTCATGTACACCTGTGCTTCCTTCCCTTCATTGTTGCCATTGCCTGGTGATGCATCTGTTGTATTTATTCCTTCATCTGACAGCCATGAGATCATCATCAAATTGTGTTGCTGTGTCTGAGCAGCTGCATCACATATATGGGTTTGTCAGCTGCAATTTTGAGTATAAGTGTTCTGAGAAGATGTGTTTTCCAGAAGAGAAAGAGTTCATCTGGCTTGATAGTACAGGGAAAAATTTTATAGATTACCTGAATGCCCTCAGGGTTGAAAAAGATGCCAATGACAGTTGTTTGTACATAAATATGACCTTTGGCCTTGGTTTGTGATCTGAGAAAGGCACGAGAGGGTATATCATCAAAAAGCACATTCTTCTCTTCCTACAATGTGGAGCCAATTTGTGTTTCTCCTAAGTGTGACACCTCTGGCTCTTCAGTGTTGTTCTGGGCTGATGACTGACAATGCCATACAGACTCGTGCCCAGAGTATGCTGAGCCATAGACCTCTCAGAGTTGTGTCTGGTCTCCTCTGGCTATCCATGTCCATCTGGTAATACTAGAGGGGTAATAGTGTCTGAAAAATGTAGGTTCAAGTCCTGCTTGGGAAATAAAGAGATTTTGTACCAACTCTGTTATGCTAATTAGTTACTCCACCTCTTCCTTAACCTATAATCAACCTTAACCTATAATCAAGCAACCTCTAGGAGGGGAAAAAAGTCAGCTTCTTCTTCATAAATGAGGATATTGTGTATATATGGTTCAGCCAGTGCTTCCACCATAAATGAGGATATTGTGCATATATGGTTCAGTTAGTGCTTCCAGCATCCAGAATGACAGAAGGCTGGAATAATGCAGTGTAGGCACATTAGCTTTGCAGAAAATAACTAGCCACATTACAATTTCTGTGGCTTAATTTTGGAGCATCCCGCCTGGATGTTGATGCAAGTACTCAGCAACTTCGCAATAGTCTCCCAACACTGGGAAACAATGGGTGGGTCAAGCACAACAGTAGACAGGTCACATCTACTTGTTTTCAGAATTTCCTGTTGGAAAAAGCCTTCCTGGAGACTGTGTTGGGAGGGGAATGTTCAAGCATCTTTACAACACAGTTATCACTGACCATAAGTAGCAAACAGTGGGCTAACAGAGAGAGAGATGGAGAGACATTTCACCTAATAAGGATAAGAGATTGTACTTTGGCTATTTCAATCCCGTCCAGGAGTTTGCACCTTCTAAAAGCAGCCTGGATCACACAGAAGCGTTCAAATCTTGCTCAGTTCTTATTTTCCTACTGATAGTGTGGGTTGTAGGCAGAAGGCTAACAGCAGTTAAATGCTGTAAAAAGAAAACAATGTGGTTCCTGTCCCACACAGGGAGAGTATGATCTAGAGGCAAAGGCTCCTTGTTTGGGAGCACCCAGGCATGCTGTCTCTGACTGGAGCAAACAACTAGTGCTGATAAGTGTCCATGGAAGCAATTTGATTGCATTAACTAGTGTGAGAACCCACTGCTCTTCCTTTTGTTGCAGTGTTGCCTGGAGGTGACAGGAACGCATACCTCCACAGAGGCAGAAGAGCTCTCTCACAAGAGAGATGTGGGGTTGAAATGCTCAGCTGTTTGTTCTTCCTCTGCCCTCTTTAACCACACAGCATGCTGAAGCCTGAGGAAAACACTGCTCATTTGACTGGTCAGAGCCTCAACCCTCAGCTTCAGATATCCGTTATGTGGCCAAAGGTAACTCCACTGAGGTGTGGGGCTGCGGTTTCCTTTGTCTTCCTGAGTTCAAAGAGGACAGAACACAATGGGGTCCTGAATCCTGCTGCTGCAGAGATAAGACATTGTTTGTGCTCTACTGCAGCTGGAAGATAGCTTTCAGGAAGCAACATGCCTTTATCATGCAGGTATGTCACTTGCAGTATAACCATACTCACTGGCAATGAGAAAAAGGGAAGAGAGCTTGTCATTGAACAGCTTTAGGTAGCAAAGAGCTGGTTTGTTAAGATCTTCAAATTCTGGCTCTTTTGTATTTCGTTTATCTGGTTGCAATGACCTTTGTCTCTGAAGCTTCTTAGTGTTGCAGCTGTAACAAGACCTCTCAAAAGTGGAGAAAGCTGCAATACTCACGCCAGTACTGAATATGGGAACACCAAAGTTAACCCTCAAAACATAGATAACATCATACACTTGGAAGCATGATCTGCTCATTTCTTATGCAATCCTCATAGAGGAGATCACAGTGGAGCTGCTACAGGGCTGCGAGGAGCATCCAGGGTTGGAGAGCTGGCCCTGTTGCAGTGGAGCCCCATTAATGTGAGCTCCCTTAATGTAAACCCTGTTACTCCAGGGTGTAACCGCTCCAGGGTGTGCAGACCCCACTGTGGCCCCACCTGGTGGTTCTGAGCCATTTCCTCCCCAGCAGTAACCACTGTACAAAAGTGTGTTGGTGTGTAGTCACACCCAGAGGCCATTTTCACATGGAATCAAGCACAAGATTGTTTTTTATTTCCAAGAGAAACATTAACTACAGTACCAGGCTGTGTTGTGAACTGAGGGAAAGCACAGTTTGCAGGTGCTGTTTAACATCTCTTGCCCTTACAGTCCAAAGTTTAAAACATTAACATAACTTGAAGCTTTGATAATGAAAACGTTTACCCTGTGGCTAAATGGCTGTTAGGTTTGTCCTGAGTTTGCTTGTTCCATTTACTCTAATGATAAAACGTGATGGTTGTTCATATGGTGCTGTTCGAGTGCCCCCTTCTGTCCCATCCTGGCGTGACTACCCTAGGGATCAAGAAAGACAAGAGAAAACTCTTAAACCTTGCTCTGGTTTCCTGTTTACCTCCACCTCCTTTTGCTGCTGAACATCTCAGGCTTTGAAGCGGGCTACAGACACATGAAAGAGGTCTGTCCCCTGCCACAGACAGACCACTTTCCCCTCTTGCTTCACAGTGCCGGAGCTTTCAGTCTGTTCACCTGTGAGAAACTGGCACCCAGGCCCTCAGACGTGCCTGGAGGAGACCAAAAGGTGCTGTGAGAAGCTCCACAGATGGTGTCCAAGTTCTTGTTGAAAAAGTTTACCTCCCCATGAGAAGGTTAATTATTTCACTTTGCATGCTCTTCAGGAGATCCTCAAGGAGTGGGTAGAAGGGAAAGATAGCTCAAACCATTCTCTTCCAGTTGTTAAAACAAGTTGGGGCTGATGTAGGTAGCCTGTATTTTCCGTCCTCTCCTTTCTTGAGTAAGTCTGTGATTCTTTCAGGAAAACAGAAGAATGAGAAAGCTTTCACTTTAGTTATTTAGTCTAGAAACACAGGGCTTTAGGATTTTGCTTCTCTTGAAAACTCACGATAGTTGGTCAATGTTTAATTAACCTAATGCTAGCAGGGTGGGGACAGCATGGCCTTACAGCCCTGCATTGCTTTGGAGACATGATAATGTAAGAAAGATGTAACATGAATGACAAACTAGCAAGTCCAGAAGAGCAGATTTTCTCCGCTTCTTACTGATACTGCTTGGAGAGCAAGTCCTGGGTCTGAGGACATTCATTATAGTAGTAATTTGAATTTTAGCAAATAAGCATAGGTAGTATTTTTCTATTTTTATATTCTCACTGATTTTGTGATCTTTCTGCTCGTGTTCAGATTTTATACAAGCAGATTTAACAGCTGCAGAGCACACAACTTGCCTTATGTTAGGAAGCTGGGAAGGCAACATTAATGTTCAGCTCAGATATCACCTCATTTCGCTTTGTTTTGGACTTGAAATATTGCTCTCCACTGTTAGATGCTTCAGTACACCTGAAGCATCTAACCCCTGGGAAGAAGGAACAAGTGGCTCTTCGGGAAAGCACTTTCCTCAAGCATTCTCTGGGTAATGCAAATCTCCCTGTGGAATTCAGTGTTCTGAAAATGGCCCCTATCTGTGTACTTGTGCAGTTCTGCTCCCTGTCTGTCAGCGAATTCCTTCTGTCCTTTCAGGAAAGGGAAAAAGGACTGCTGATGGATCCAAGCTCTACAATACCCCAACAGCAGTTTCATTGGATCTTCTTCCACTGCCAAGGCCTGTTGAAATATCTTGAGGGTCACAGAGAACAGAGTTGACCTCATCCTTCCTTCTTAAATTGTTTGATTAACTTATTGCTATTTCTAGTGTAAACAAACTCTTAGCACAGACTGTGAACTGGGAGCAGGAACAGATTTTTACAAGTGCTTGAAGGTTGAGAAGAGATTGTCTTTTTTTTTTTTTAATAGCCAAGCATCACATCATGGGTTCCAGTAACATGTAAAACATATTTCTATTCCTAATCGCTTATTATATATAAAAGTTGGTCATGTTTCCTATGTATAATTTTACCAAAAGCTTCATACAGCTAAGGAAAATGTAAGATGTGTCCCAGGAAGCTCATAGAGCGGAAAGAATGAACATCATCCTGCAGTTGGCTTCTACAGGCAACCTGAGTTCCACCATCTGACCAGCTTTCATGTTTCTTGCACTGGTTAATTGGTAGGATGTAATGCCACCTGACTCAGTAGATCTCCATAGTACCGTCTCTTTTGTGCTTTTAATTTCCTGTATCAGATGTGTAGGCAGACACTTACACAATAAATGGCTGAATCCTGTGATCAGGCTTGGGCTCCTCATGACAAGAAGGACATTGAGATGCTGGAACGTGTCCAGAGGAGGGGAACAGAGCTGGGGAAAGGTCTGGAGCACAGGGGTCATGAGGAGCAGCTGAGGGAACTGAGGTTTGTGAGAATTAATGGATAAGTTTTCCTGCAGTTGGTTTGTATGTTTACTTATCTTGTAATATAAATCTGTCTTGTATCAAGAGATAACATGCAGACAATCTCTAGACATGGAGGAATAACCTGAAAGAATGAACAATCTCTTAGAGTGGCAAACATTTATTGATATGCTTAATTGTCTTGTAAGATGTAGCTGTTTTAGATCAAGAGATAACCTGTCTTAGGGCTGCAAGAATTTATTGATGTGCTTTATTAACTTGTGAGGTGTAGTTGTCTTGTGTCAGGGGATAACCCGAAGGAAGTTTCCAGATAACCTAAAAAAAAATTATTTGAGAACTTACATGGTTCTTTTTCTAAAACTAGTATATACACCTGCTGCTTTTTTAGAAGGGCATCCAATTCAGCGCTAAATTGTAAAATAAAAATATTATTGTCTTTGCTTTGAAGACTTTGCCCTTTTCAGTATTTCACCAGTGAATAAGTGTTTCTCACAGGTTGTTTAGCCTGGAGAAAAGGAGGAGGCCTCATCACTCCCTGCAGTGCCATGAAAGGAGGTTGGACTGAGGTGACCATTGATCTCTTCTTCCAAGAGGCAAGCGATAGGATGAGAAGAAATGGTCTCAAGTTGTGCCAGG
The DNA here is from genome assembly GCA_013389865.1 of Piaya cayana. Taxonomy (NCBI): domain Eukaryota; kingdom Metazoa; phylum Chordata; class Aves; order Cuculiformes; family Coccyzidae; genus Piaya; species Piaya cayana. The sequence continues at coordinate 62,321 of WAAB01017443.1, read as the reverse complement.
GGAGGTTTAGACCAGGTATTAGGACAAATTTCTTCACTGAAAGGGTTATCGGATTCTGGACCAGGCTGCCCAGGGAAGTGGTTGAGTCCCCATCCCTGGAGGGATTTAAAAGACAGACAGACGAGGTGCTCAGGGATATGGACAGGTACGGCTGGGCTTGATCATCTCAAAGGTCCTCTCCAACCAAATGATTCTATGATCATATAAAAGATGACGCCACTCGGGGCTTCCACTTTATTTTTTATAAAGTGTGCGTACTATTAGTGGATCCACCCGCTCTCCTCGCTCTGTGCTGGTGCAGGAAGGACGCACCCACACCCCCTTTGCAGCCACATAACCACTGCACCTGCACCCTTAGTTAAGATGGCGTCGATGACGCCACCGTCACCTCGCCATGTTTGTTACGGGCGTTCCGCATTTCTGTTCTGAGAGATGCGTAGGATGCCCTTAGCCAAGATGCACGCAGAGGGCGGAGCGTGCCGGTGCCGCCATCTTGGCTGAGGGCAGGCGGTACCGCTGAGCTGGCCTTGCCGGTCGCGCGGGGGCTGCCGGGAAGGAGCGGCGGAGCGGAAGGGAGCGGTGTGTGCAGGTGGGGGCTGAGGGGGTAGAGAAGTGTCCGTGGGGTCCCGTGCGACTGGGAGTGAGAGGGTCTGTGGGGTCCTCTGAGGGGGGATGAGGGGTCAGAGGGCACCCTGTGAGGGTATGAGGGGTCACTGGGGCCGGGGGGGGGGGGGATGGAGGGTCGATGGGGTCTCCTGTGAGGGAGGATGAGGAGTCCGTGGAGTCCCCTGAGGGGGATAAGGGGTCAGTGAGGTGTCCTGTGAGGAGATGAGGAGGGCTGGTCCCTGCGGTCCCTGTGAGGCGATGTGTCCCTGGGGTCCAGGGAGAGGATGAGGAGGTCCATTGAGGGGGATGTTGAGGGGGCCAGCAGTGTCCCTCATGGGGTCACTGGGGTGGGTCAGTGGTGTCCTCTCAGCAGAGCTCACATGGGGATCCTCAGCAGTGCAGTGTTGTCCCTTGGGGCATCAGGGGTCACCCGTGTCCCCTGCAGGGTCTACAGTGCCACTCATAGCAGGGCAGGGGGTCAGGGCTTTGTCCTGTGTCAGTGATGGGGACCAGCAACACAGAGGGTCAGAGGGAATTTCTCTGGCTTTGTTAGGAATCCATGGGATCCTGTATACCTTTCCTGATGAAGGGCTAGGGGTCTATGGTGTTCCCTGTTGCATTGTGAGGAAGCACCAGTTTCTCCTGTGGCTGTTCTGGAGGTGGGTGAGTGGTGTGCTGTCTATTGGATCCCATATGGAGACTGTCATCTACTGAAGCTTTGGAAGGGTCCTTCCTCTCCTGGATGGGGGCTCTGTGACCTCCCCACTGCCAGACTGGGCTTTGAAGGTCATTGTGGGACTGGAGGGCCACATGCTGATGAGGGGCTGGTAGTCTGGGCAGGCTCCCAGCCCTCACCTGGCCCTACAGAGCCCCCTTTGGGGTGGGAGCACCTCCCCTCTTGCCGTCCTGACCCTAAAGCAGGGCCACAGCCCGTGCCAAACCCAGTCAGGCAAACAGGGCTTAGCCTGGAGCAGGGGAGTGCTGCTGAGATGCAGGTAGAGGAACATGGAGTGAATTTGCACTGCAGTTGTGCTGCGTACCTGGAATGTCAGGTGTTTATCTTTCTGTTCTGATGTGCAGGATCTCTCACAGGGAAACTCAGCTCCCATGTTTACCCTGACAGACTCATTTATGGTATGGGTATGTTGATGAACACTAGCTTGATTTACATCCTTAATAGCAAGGACAAAGGAAACAGCAAGGAGTTTGGAGGTTTGTAGAGAAATGTTGCATCAAAACTTCCCATTTGAAGAAGGTGATGATTCTGATTTCTTATGCTTGTGTCCCTGCTGAATCTCCTGCCTCCATTGAGAACCAGGAATTAAGTAATACTGCCTCGTGCTGCAGGTGAACCTCTATGAGGTTCTTTGGTCATGGTACAACTGCTTGTGGCAATCTGAATTGCAGCCGATGCTGTGTGGTGTTTGTGGGCTGGATTCCAGGGTCGAGTTTTTCAGTAGACTTCTCCTTCACATTCTGGGAGACATCAAAGATAATAATGTTCCTGCCTTACTCTGAAGTTTGTCAAGATGATACAGAAAATGACTCCTCTGGTGCATGGGGATTATCCCTTCTTGAACAGGAAGGATCTTCTCTGCAATCTGCTGGACTCAATTCTTCCCTTACTGGGAGTGGGACACAGTGCCATGCACCGAGGGTGCATAACATCACCAAAGGTCTATCATCTGTCGTTTGCTTCTTTCCATGTGTAACTGGGCCAGGCTGGCAACCAGGTGATGTTTGTCATGAGTATTTTTGTTTCAGCCTCGGATGCCTTTTCTCCCCACAGTGTTGTAGCTGAAGGCTTCAGGATGTGTGGCAAATCTGACCTGTTTTCCTTTACTGACTGCCTTGCTGGTGAAGGAGGGTTTAGAGCACAAGCATTATGAGGAGCAGCTGAGGGAACTGGGATTGTTTATCCTGGAGAAAAGGAGGCTGAGAGGAGACCTCATTGCTCTCTACAACTGCCTGAAAGGACATTTTAATGAGGTGGTCTCCTCTCCCAGGTAACTGGTGATAGGAGGAAATGGCCTCAAGTTGCACCAGGGGAGGTTTAGGTTGGATATTAAGAAGAATTTTTTTACTGGAAGCGTTGTCAAGTATTGGAACAGGCTACCCAGGGAGGTAGTGGAGTCACCATCCTGTGAGGTGTTTAAAATACAAGTAGATGCCGTACTTGTGGACATACCCTAGTGGTGCACTTGGCAGTGCTGGATTGATGGTTGGACTAGATGATCTTAAAGGTCTTTTTCAACCAAACCCATTCTATGATTCTGTGAAGTCAGCCTGGGGTTGAGTGGATACTGGGATGTTACATGTTGATCGCAACAAAACCCCTTTTATTCTGGTTCTGAGTGTCAGATTTCCTTGTTTCTTCATTGGATTTAGTAGGGTTTTAGTTGTCTGGAAAGGTGATGAGAGAAGAGATTAATTTGCTCATGTGGTTCATTTGATAATGGGATTAACTAGTTATAATGTATTGGTTTTGTCCTGCAGTATCTTGTGCCCCCAGTGTTTAATCTGCTGACTTCCTTTGCAGGACTGTTGTCCAAGCAGGCGACTGCTGCCCAAATGTGTGTTGCTTATGTCCTTTCAGAGCCTCTGCAGTCCCATGGCGACGTACCTGGAGTTCATCCAGCAAAATGAGGAGCGTGATGGAGTGCGCTTCAGTTGGAACGTGTGGCCCTCCAGCAGGCTGGAGGCCACAAGGATGGTTGTCCCCCTGGCCTGTCTTCTGACACCACTGAAGGAGCGTCTGGACCTGCCACCTGTGCAGTATGAGCCAGTGCTTTGTAGCAGACCCACTTGCAAAGCGGTGCTCAACCCACTCTGGTATGAATTTCTCGGCTGGGGATGTTAGGAGAGGCTGCATACTACCTAGTTCTTACCTGAACTTCACTGCTTCCTTATACTTCTTTTTCTCTACTTGGTGCTTGTCAGCCTATTACATTTAGATGTAGTGGATTTGTTAAAGTCTGTGCATGCCTAATGAGGTAACTCGAATATCCCAGCATGTGTGGATATGTTCAGACCTTTACTAGAGGTGCCAAAGGCAGAGGAGAGAGGATTGCCTTTGGGGAGGCTATTAAGGCAGAGATGGCATGGAAGCCAGTTGTATTCTGAGGTGCATTCAAAACAGTGTGACCAGCTGGTCGAGGGGATCCTGCCCCTCTGCTCTGTTCTTTTGAGACCTCACCTGGAGCCCTGCATTCAGGTCTGGAGTCCTCAGCACAGGAAGGACATGGACATGTTACAGTGAGTCCAGAGGAGGCCATGAAGATGAGGCTGGAGCATCTTCCATCTGAGGACAGGCTGAGAGAGTTGTGTTTGTTCAGCCTGGAGAAGAGAATGCTCTGAGGAGACCTTCTAGCAGTCTTCCAGTACTTAAAGGGGGCTGCAGGAAAGGTGGGGAGGGGCTCTTTATCAAGGAGTGCAGGGATAGGATGAGGGGGAAAGAAGGGAGATTTAGATGAGATATTAGGAAGAAATGTTCAAACTGGGTGGGCTTTATGGTCCCTTCCAACCCAAACCATTCTATGGTTCTGTGAAATGTCCAGTCCTCTTACCATCCCAGAGAATTTTGTGGTGAATAATGAAACTTAAGATTAAAAGACTTGGGGCAGGGAACAGCCTGTTTGCTTGATGTTTGCGGAGGATCTGGGTGAATGGTTCCTGCTCTATCACTGGAGCACTTGTGTGCTACAGCTGCGCAAACAAAAGATGACTGAGATAAGCCCAAGTGCAGTGAGAGAATTCTTAAACTCAAGTCTTTGCCAAAAGTTAAGCTCTGGCGAGCGTCAGTGGTCTTTCTGGCTGGAAGTAGCAGGGCTGGGTGAGCTAGTGGACTTCCTGGTAATAGAATAAGAATCTGAGTCCTTAAAACTCTTAATGTTCTCATTGGAGTTCCTGATGCTGTGTTTCTTCCTCAGAAGAACCAGCACAGATAATTGTGAAGCTGTCGTGTAAGGTTGTTCCTATGGTTATACTGAAACCTGTTCTTTCATTTGCAGCCAAGTTGACTTTCGGGCCAAACTGTGGGCTTGTAACTTCTGTTTTCAGAGAAATCAGGTAAGCCGGAAAAAGCATCAGAGCTTCCATCTTTTCAGTGCACACTTTTTTGATGGCCTCCCTGGCAAACAATTTAAGCATGAATTCCACTTTTCTAGATAGGCCTTTTCGTCTTGATGAGCCCAGGCCAGAGTACTTATTAATGTATCTGTTTTACCTGACATCTGTTTTGAGTTCGGTTTGCCAGTGATTTTACCAGAATGTGGGGCACGGGAAGATGATAAAAGGATTATTTTGTCCCATGTTTCCACTGTGGTTTTTGCAGTTGATCTTTACTCTTCTTGCTGAGTATGGTATCAATTATACTTTTGCTGTAAAAAAATCTTATGTTACAGAGTGATTTTCAGCTAATGAAGAGCTGCTTTGGTCCTACCTTTTATTTACACTGGATTGAGCAGTCCCCCATCCTGCTGGCCACTTGTCTGTGCTTAGGGAAACAACAGGGTGGATCTCTTGTCATGAATTAATCACATTGGTGCAGTGGCAGTAAATAGAGTTGAATAATGACATCAGGAGGCAAGGGAGCCTCTGCACTGCAGAATGTGGCCCTACATTTTTGTCCCGCAAGTTCCTTGTCCTGATTTCTTGTTCTCTCTTTCAGTTCCCTCCGGCGTATGCAGGCATATCTGAAGTCAATCAGCCAGCAGAGCTTATGCCACAGTTTTCAACAATTGAATATATAGTGCAGGTAAAGTAATCATGGGCAAGTTTGAAGCCCCCAAATTTGTCTTGTTTGCAACAATTTATGTATGTGTTAGATTTACTGAAGATAATGTAAATAACAATTCTACAAGGTGCTTCAGATAGGGCTCATTTTATTACTTGACACGAGGCATTATAAAGTGTCTCTTGACATATGCGCAAACCTAGTAAATCCATTTCTTCCCATATCAGCGAGGTCCACAGACGCCGTTGATCTTCCTTTATGTTGTTGACACGTGCTTGGAAGAGGAGGACTTGCAGGCATTGAAGGAGTCCCTCCAGATGTCCTTAAGTCTGCTGCCTGCTGATGCTCTGGTGGGGCTCATCACTTTTGGCAGAATGGTCCAGGTTCATGAGCTGAGCTGTGAAGGGATTTCCAAGAGTTACGTGTTCAGGGGCACAAAGGACCTGACAGCTAAGCAGATACAGGTATGTCCTGCTGTCTTGTGACAGTGGCTTGTTCCCATTAGCTCCATTGGCACCACTGTAGGCTTTCAAGCTCTTGCCTCTTGAGGAAGAAGGAAGGTTTAGCGCTTCTAGGTTTTAGACTGTTTCCCTCCCTATATCATAGAATCATAGCATCATAGAATGGTTTAGGTTGGAAGGAAACTTAAAGATCATCGAGTTCCAACCCCTCCTTCCATGAGAAGGGTCATCTCCCACTGGATCAGGTTTCTCAAAGCTCTATCCAACTTGGCATTGAACACCTGCAGGGATGGGGAGTCCACAACTTCTGTGGGCAACTTCTGTGCCAGTGCCTCACCACTCTCACAGAAAGACATTTCTTCTAAATATCTCATCTAAATTTCCCCTCTTTCAGCTTAAAATTGTTCACCCTCAAGCCTATCCATGCACCCCCGATAAAGAGCCCCTCCCAGCTTTACTGTAAGCCTCAATATCCATCCATCTTTTTGCCTTTGTAAATTCCATGGAATCTTGTGCAAGAGTTTGGGTGTCTTCCATAGTGGACCCATTGATCTGTTCCTAATGGGAGTTCAAATATTAGTCTTTCACAGATTTTAATGTATTTGATGCTGCAGTGTTGCAGGCTTTGGGGTATATCAGTTGACATGAAGCAAAGCATTTATTGTTTGAATAGGACATCTCCCCTGCCTACTCTTTACCATTCTTTAGGATATGCTTGGACTCTCAAGGCCTGCTGTCCCCATTCAACCTGGAAGACCTCTTCAGGCTCCAGAGCAACCTGTTATTTCGAGCAGGTAAGCTGCAGCAGCTCAGCAAAAGAGCGAGGCAGATGTTTTATGCCCCATTGGAGTCACATTTCTAAATTGGAGCTTCCCGAGAGGGGTCTTTGTGAGATTTAAGTGGTATTGTCACAATTGTTTCTCTACATTGAGTGATACACGTTGATGTGATTTATTTGAGCTGTGGACAGTGCATTAGACTTCTGGAATATCTTGGTTTTGCAGTTGCCAGAGCATGATTGCTATTCAGGCTGGATTTCTGCTTGAAAAACATAGAGTAGCTGTGTGCAGAAAGCTCAGGAGTTGTTTGGAGCCAGGCCCTGTCTTTGACCAGCTGATGGGGGCCTGCTCTGTGAGTAGTGATCATAGAATCCTAAAATGGTTTGAGTCAGAGGAGACCTTAAAGCCCATTGAGTTCCAAACACCCCTGCCACGTCTATATATCACCTCCTATGCCTGACCCAACACCTCCAAAACAGGATTGACAGGCAAGCAGTGAGCTGGAGCAGTAAAGCCATATTTGCCTCTGTTGAATACATTTTTCTCAGCGGCAGCATTTGTGCACTTTGGTAGATTAAATCACCATTTAGGTTATATGAAGTCATGTCCTATCCTTCTGTGACTTTGTCTTCTAGTCAGTTCCTGATGCCTTGCTTTGGTCAAACCTTTTATTTCACACAGGCCTGTTATCTTGGGAAGTTTGGATATGAGAAGGGAACATTCCATGAGACTTTTTGCTTCTGATAATTATCTCAGTGCAATTTGTATGTGCCAGGAACAAAAAAGTATTTTCTTTCTTCCCTAAAGCAAAAGGACTTCTAAGCAGGAAAACTTGTCATTGAAATTTTTGCAGGTTTCTGCAGCCAGTGCATAAGATTGACATGAATTTAACAGATCTGCTTGGAGAACTGCAAAGAGACCCGTGGCCAGTGACCCAGGGAAAGAGGCCTTTACGTTCCACTGGAGTAGCTCTTTCGATTGCTGTTGGCTTATTGGAGGTATTCTTAGCATTATTGTTTGAGATGAGCTGATCAAAGAAAGCACCTGGCAGTCTTAGCTGAGAGGTGTGTGTGTGTGCATCCAGCTTAGTCTGTGTCCTGGTTGTGCTGGAGAGGTGCAGTTTATCTCTGCTGACGTTCAACATGAATTAGCAGCTGGTGTAGACTGGGCTGGGAATTTACATCTAAGAAGTAAAACATGAAAATGTTTAAAGGTCTCTTGAATTTTCTGTGCATTGCCATGTGGAGGTAATAGTGTGCACTGAGTTTATCTAAGGGTCATGCAAAATCATAAGATCATTGAGGTTGGAAAAGGCCTCTTAAGATCATCCAGTCCAACCATCAGCCCAACACCACTGCACCTGCTAAACCACGTCCCAAAGTGCCACATCTACATGCTTTTTGAACATCTCCAGGGATGGAGACTCCACCACTTCCCTGAGCAGCCTGTTCCAATGCTTCACCACTCTTTCAGTAAAGAAGCTTTTCCCACTATCTAGCCTTAACCTCCCCTGGCACAGCTTGAGGCTGTTTCCTTTTGCCCTATCACCTGTTATTTGGGAAAAGAGACCAGTACCCACCTCACTACAACTTCCTTTCAAGTAGTTGTAGACAGCATTGAGGTCTCCCTTCTGCCTCCTTTTCTCCAGACTGAACAGTTCAAGGTGCCTCAGGCACTCCCATACATTCCCCTCCTCTGGACATGCTCCAGCCCCTCGATGTTCTTGTAGTGAAGGGCCCAAACATGGACACAGAATTCGAGGTGCAGCCTCACCAGCTCTAAGCACAGGGAGGTGATCCCTTCCCTACTCCTGCTGGCCACACCATTTCTGATCCAAGCCAGGATGCTGTTGGCCTTTTTTGGCTCCTTGGGCACTCTACTGGCTCATCTGCTGCTGTCAACCAGCACCCCCAGGTCTTTTTCCATCATGCAGCCTTCCAGCCCATCTTCCTCAAGCCTGGAGCACTGCATGGAGTTGTTGTGACCCAAATGCAGGCCTTGGCATTTGGCTTGTTGAATGTCATGCAAGTTGATGAGATGTAAGAAGAACAGAAACTGTCTGCTTCCTGTTATGAAAAGATGCAGCTTGACATGGCTGAATCTAAACTTGAGAGTGCTGTACTGTTAGGAAATGCATCACTATTTGTCAGGGTGACCTCTGCAGAGACAGGTCCCTAGTGACATCGCAGAAACACGTGCAGACGCTTTCTAAAGAAAGTAGTACTGCCATTTGATCAGTGACTAGTAATTAATCAATGACTTCCCTTGCTGCTCTCCTTTTTTCCCCGCCTCTTTCTCTCTGATATAAATATTTGTTTTAATTTTAGGGCACATTTCCAAACACTGGGGCCAGAATAATGCTCTTTACAGGTGGGCCACCAACACAAGGCCCAGGCATGGTGGTAGGAGATGAACTGAAAACACCCATCCGTTCATGGCATGACATAGAGAAGGACAACGCAAGGTTCATGAAGAAGGCCACCAAAGTAAGTGTCGTGTCAGGACACTAAATGTGGGAGAATGACACAACTCAAACATATGTAAACTGCTATGCTGACAGCTGCCTGGTGTCCTTCCCCAGGGAACAGACATGTTCCATTCTCTGCATGTGGGATCAGTATGTCCAGATATTTGCATTGTTATCCTTAAAGTGCCTGAGCTTTTGTGTGCACTAAATTTTGAGAATGGTTAAGGGAAGGGTAAAAAAGACTTCTCCTTAATTCTCCTGCACAGTCTTGTGACTTCTCAGAGAGAGTATTTCAGTGTTGTTTCTTAGCTGGTGGTGGGTGCCGAGTTGGTTCATCAACATCATTGTATCTTCTTCTGGGGAAAAGAAAACGTATCTTCCAATAATCAGTCACTTCCAGAAAGCCTACTTTGTCTTCTTGATGTATGAAACAACAGTTAGAATGGTAAAAGTGTCAGACATGAAACGTGCCTGTTGGCTTAGAAAAAGCAGTATGAGATATGTTCTCCTGTCACCTGGGAACCTTTGGGTTACTTAGTTATCACGGGCAGAGATCCCATGCAGTTCATGCTCTCTGTATTTGTCACATGCAACTCAGGCTCATCCAAGTGCAAATAGCCTATGGGAGAAGTGCACTTCAAATGCATGGTCAGAGCAAACAGCAGTTTAGTTATTACAGCACTGGTAATTGCTTCATTTACCTTGTGTTTCACGTGTTCTCAGCTGGAGAGCAGTAGAAGCATCGCCCCTTGTGGCATCCTAAACACTGTGTGTGTTTTCCCCAGCACTATGAGGCTCTGGCTAATCGCACTGCAGCCAATGGGCACTGCATTGACATCTATGCCTGTGCCCTGGATCAGACTGGACTGCTGGAGATGAAGTGTTGTGCAAACCTCACTGGGTATGTTTGTGTAGCAGGAGAGCTCAGTGTTGGCACCTGCATTTTCTTTTTATTTTTTTTTGAGGGGGAGAATGGTTCAGAAAGCAGTGAAGTTTGCTGTCAGGGCAAAGGGTGAGATATATGTCATTCTGTACTGAATTGTGGTTTGAATTTGCCAGGAATTATATGGCAATCCTCCCCCCCCCAGTCCCAGTCTACGTTCCTCAAGTCCCAAACCAGCACTGCTGGTAGAAACTTCGATGTCCTGCTTTGAGGAAGGTATTTTAAAGCATGGTAAAACATGGCTTTTGCATATGCCTTCTGCTTTCTTGGGGCATAACAAGTGTCCCTTCCAGATATGATGGGACAGAAGTGCTGTGCTTTGTGATGCGTGCATGGCTGAAGTATCATCTGAAGAGTGGAGTGTCAGGCATATTTAGTAGAAACTTTCCTTGTATGGGCCAGATTTTCTCTGTTTAACAGCTCGCTTGCACTTTCTCCAAGGATTCTTGGCTTCCCGGGATTTAGTTTTGGGTGACATCTCTGAGGGGTAATTGTGTGAATTGCTGAAAACCTTATGGTCTCTGAGTAAGACTTAAACCGACCCTTTTGGGAACTCGTGTGTCTTCTTGATCGTTTAAAATCTGCTCTGTCCAGGGCATCAAAGGATGGTTGAGCAGATGCAAGGTATTTGTATAAAATAATCAGGAAATACTAAGTAAGCAGAGGAGAGATATTTCTTTTTTTTAGCCTTTGGTTGCTTGACTAAGCTCCATCCAGTCAGGCCTGCGTTTCCCAAGGGAGGCACAGCATAGATTTGTGCAGCTGTCCTCGTGCCGCAGTAGTGCAGCCATCCTGTCTGTGGCACAGGTGTTTCCAGCGTGCATCCAGCCCTGCTCAGACGAAGCGGGCTTAGCAAAGCTCTTTACTAACTGGTGGAACAAGAGCATTTTTAAGGCAGCTAAAGAGATGGTAAGAAGTATAATTGAGAAAGCAATCTGGGAAAGTTGGAGCATTAACTTGTCTGGCTTTGGGGAAGGCATCTGCTTTCCCTGATGTGAATTCTACCTATGCAAAGGCATACTTGAAAGCAGTTTCTGCAAGTGTCTGCATGCATGAGAGTGGAGGGATGTATCCTTTGGGTTTACTTCCAGTTCCCAGTTGCTTCAGTTGCCTTATGTATAGTTTTTTCTTCCCCAGAGGACACATGGTGATGGGAGACTCCTTCAACACTTCTCTGTTCAAGCAGACCTTCCAGCGGGTATTTAACAAAGGGTACAATGGGGAGTTCCGAATGGCTTTTGGTGCAAGTTTGGATGTGAAGGTGAGAAATCAGTTTGTTTGGATGACATTAACTGTGAAATACAAGTACTGTTCATTAAAAAGTTGATTATGTTTCTGGAGTGTAGAAAATTCTACACGTTCACAGTCAGCCATGGTGCCTGTTCTGGGAGAAGTACTGCACTGCAGGGAGTGGAGTTTTTTTTTGTTTGAAGGCTTATTCAATTTGTGGTTGTTTATGTGTTGGGGTTTTTTTTGTTGGTTTTTTGGTTTTGGTTCTTTAAAAAAGCATCTGAGCTCAGATTCTCCTTGTGCAGCAAGGAACATTTCATGCTGTGTTGTGGTCGTTATAAACATCTTCATTATTATAGTGTGACTATGTAGATTCTCTTCCTATTTGTAGCAGTAGATAGCACTTAAAAATGCTTTCCCTGACAGCCACGTGTATGCATCATTGGATTGAAGCTGAGTGACTGATTTACTCTGTCTGTATTCTTTTTGACTGACTTGATTTTTAAAACCAAACAAACAACCTTACAATGTTTTTTACTGTGCTCTAGACCTCCAGGGAGCTGAAAATTGCAGGAGCTATTGGACCATGCATATCCCTGAATGCTAAAGGGCCTTGCGTCTCTGAAAATGTAAGTTTCTGACGTGGAAAAATCTTCAATAAAGAAGCGAATAAACAGCACAAAGTTTATTTCTAGACCTACAGCTCTTCTAGGATACCAGAGCTTTCAAGGAAAAGAAAAATTTGGAAACATCACTAGAAAAAGTGTCTTCCCCAGAGTAAATTCTTGCCCCATAAGGCATGTCCTTCAGTAACTTCATTCACACCCAAAGTATAAGGAATCCAGAAGGGCTGCTTTGCCTTGTGCCTCTGACCAGGCTTATGTCCTGCTGGAAATAAAAATGCTGCTTTCTTTTTTAATTCTGTGCAGGAACTTGGAATTGGAGGAACATCCCAATGGAAAATTTGTAGTCTGGATCCCAGCACAACTCTGGCCATTTACTTTGAAGTGGTAAATCAGGTCAGTCGTGGCTTCTTTTTATTTTTTGTTGTCTTATTTGCACACCAGTGCTTGTTTGTGAGTAAAAAATTCAGTGATGTCCTTTGTGTTGCAGATCAATGGCTGTGAAACAACCAAGTGTTTTGTGCCAGAGAAATAGTCTCAGTAGTTGTCTTCCTAATCATAAATTGCATGATATTTTGTTCTGTCCAGAACCTGCATTCTTTCTTTGTCTTCTTCCTGTTGTATTTATTTAACAAGGGAGAAATTGTCTTTTTGCCAGTAGGTGCTGTGGAGAATGGAGGTATAAATATGTTCAAATTTTGGAGAGTGGGTCTTCCAAGTTGCAGTAACTTAGTGGTTCAGAAGCCACTTTTGGCTGTGGAGGTTTCTGAGAATGTGGCAACTGGAAGCTGGGGAGGCCACCCCAAAGGAATTCTATTCTGCATGTGTGTCTGTCTTCTCTGCTGTGAGGGCTTGGTATGGTTGGGATTAGGAAGGTGGACTCTCAGGACCTTTGCTCAGACCTAGTGCTGCTGTTTTTCTGTTCATTGCCACAGTGAAACAGCTGAAAAACCAATGCTAACAGACAATTCTCTCTTCTCTGGTTCATCTCTAGCTTGTACTTATTCTGTGATTGCTCAAATGATGCCCTGGAGTACCCTGTAGTAGACAGTGCTATGGAAAAGCCAGCCTGTTTTGAAGGCCTGTCTTGTTTCCTTTGCAGCACAATGCACCGATACCTCAGGGAGGCAGAGGAGCTGTGCAGTTTGTCACTCAGTATCAACACTCCAGCACACAGAAACGCATCCGTGTCACCACCATAGCCAGAAAGTAAGTATCTCATGCCACTGCTTTGGCAGAAACCCGAGCCATAGTCAGTGCTGGAACTTTCCTAGCTTTTTCTTGCATGCATTCACTGCAGAGTATTTGGCAAAGGGAGGGTTGATCTGGTTTGGGTTTGCTGGGATGAAAGCATGCAGCACTAATCCTTTACTAACCCTGTAGCTGGGCAGATGCACAGAGTCAACTCCAGCACATAGAAGCTGCGTTTGACCAGGAAGCAGCTGCTGTGTTGATGGCACGACTGGGAGTGTACAGAGCTGAATCTGAGGAGGGACCAGATGTTCTACGATGGCTGGACAGGCAGCTGATCAGACTGGTAAGGAAAGCAGACTGCAGTTGGATGTATTCCTGATGGTAGTAAAAATAGGCTCTGGAATGAAAATGCTTTTCTTTTCCCAGATTGACTTGCTTCATTTGTGTTCTGATCACGGTCATGTAGTTGTAGTATAGGATAGCTGAGAACCACTGTCATCAGGGCAGGTATACATACTACCAGACTGAAAGGGTTAAACCTGAGATTAAAGAAGTAATGGTGAAACACAGAATAACGCAGGTGGAAAGAGATGTCTGATGGTCCCTGGTTCAACCCCGCCTGCTTGGAGCAGCACCTACTTTGAAGTTAGAGCAGGTTGCTCTAGGTCTTGTTGAGTTTTGAAAACTCCGAAGATGACATTTCTCTTGACAACCTGTTCCACCATTTGATCACAGTCACTGTGATTTCGTTTTCTTCCTCCACCCCCACCGAAATGTCCGTTTCTCCAGCTGCCTGTCACGTAACTGTAGACAGTGATGTGACTTACTAATCCTGCTCTTCACCAGGCTGAACAAAACCTGTTTTTTCAGCCTCTCTGCTTGAGGTTCTCCAGCCCCTGACCAGCTTGGTGGCCTCTGCCTTATCTTCTCTAGTATACCCACTTCTGTCTTGCACTGGGAAGCCCCAGACTGGACACAGCACTGAGATGTGGGCTTACTGGTGCCAAGTTGAGGATGACAATCACTTCTGCAACGTCACACTGTCTTGCTTGGAATTTCACAAGCCTGATTTGCCTAAATCATTTCTCGCTTTGTCCAAACACCCCTGTGGAGTCGATACTAACAGATATGGCACATCAGACATGGAAAAAAGAGGGCCAGTGTCAAATGAAGACTTGAGCACTAAAACATACACGGGCATGCTGTGTGTTGAAATGGTTGTGGAGTCTTCTATAGTTAAATTGCTAAAACCACTGATGCAGTGAAACAGTGGTGAAGTGCTGGTCTGGTGCTGCTGTGGAAGGAAGCAGAGTTGCTGCAGAAGTGTTTCACTGTGCGGAGTATAATGTAGTATCCCTGATTTAGCGGAAACAACTGGGTAGTACCAGAAACACTCTTTCATTCTTAGATAATTTCAAATCTAAGACTCAAGAGAATGGCAGGAAGATGTGCCAGAGGCGGTTAGTTTGGATATTAGGGAAAGGCTTTTCACTGAGAGGGTCATGGAGCACTGGAACAGGCTCCCAAGGGAAGCAGTAATGGCTCCAAGCCTGACAATATTCCAGAAACATTTGGCCAATGCTCACAGGCACACAGGGTTGTATGTTGTTGGGGTTGTCTGGTGCAGGGACAGGAGTTGGGCTTGATGACCATTGTGGGTCACTACCAACTCAGGACATTCTGTGATGTATAAAAATAGATTTTTATGTATTTGTATATAATTGATGGATTAAAATGGATTGAATAATCATTCTCATTCCAGTAAGATACAGAAACCACTGACTTATAGGTTTTTATGTTAGAATACTTCGTATTGTCACTTTTACTCCATGGTTGCTCTATTTAAAAACAACCAGAAGAACACCCTTTAAAAAAAAAAAGTGTTAATTCTAAAATAAGAGCGAAAAAAGAAGAGAAAAGAGAGAGACAACCAAAGCGTTCTTTTTGCTTCCAACAGTGTCAGAAGTTTGGACAGTACAACAAAGATGATCCCAACTCCTTCAGGTTGTCGGAATCATTTTCTTTGTATCCCCAGGTAAGAACTTCACTTCCACAGCCATGGGAAAGTGTGCAAGGGTGAGTGAGAGTGATGATAAAATGTCTATGTCTTGTACCACTGATCAGATTCAAGACAGGAGGAACATTGGTGTTTTTAATTTCATAATAAGGGAAGAATTCTGAGGAGTTTAGTAAGGGACACACATTTTTCAGAGAGTTTGCTATTCAGAAAGATTGGATTTGGGTGCAGAAGTTTTGCCACCTTGCTGAGATATCTGTTCTCTTTCATCTTTCCGGTGCAGTTCATGTTCCACTTGCGACGCTCCCCATTCCTGCAGGTCTTCAATAACAGTCCAGATGAATCTTCCTATTACCGTCACCACTTTGCTAGGCAAGATCTGACTCAGTCTCTCATTATGATCCAGCCCATCCTTTATGCTTATTCTTTCCATGGACCTCCTGAGGTGAGTCTCTGTTTAATAGGAAGAGGTGGATCAATCCAAAATAATGAGTATTAATTCAGATTAACACTATTTCATCAAAAAGGCCCTTATATATAGATTTTAGTCAACTTATTTGTTAAGAGATGAAGTGGGGCAATCTAAAATATGAATTGTGTTTTCAGTAAGCTTACAGCTTTGATTAAAAAAACAAAACAAAAGAACAAAACAGCCCCCACTCTCCCCAAAAAAGCTTTCGCTGCCAAAGCCACAGCCCCCAGCATCTGGTGAATATTATGGCTGTCAGTAGCACTTCTGTTTCCTTGCCATTTAAGTCAGTAAAACACAGCCCTTCCAGGTCACCATCTCCCACCTGCTGCTTGTTTGCAGTGGTTCATTCAGCAGTGTTAAACTATATGCTGTTATTCAGCAGGCAGACCCAGATTCCCCTGGAAAGGATTGGGTCTGGCAGGAAGTGTAGGAGCTTCCAGAGTAACATTCTGAAACTTTCTTGGCAGCATTTGCCAGAGTTCTGTCCTCATTATTCTCAATATCCTTTTGTTCAAGACTATTCCAGATTAAACTTAGAGAACCATAGAAATTGCTGTCTCCGTCCTGTTTTACGCAGTAGCTGATAGCTGCTGCCCCATTCAGTGGTACTGCAGGAGGAGGCTGTGCTCTGCAAGGTGTCTGCATGGATGGAGCAGCTCTTGGTGTACTCCTGTCTCCACAGGCAGGGCTGAGCAAGCTGTTTGGCTCACCAAGAAGGTTGATACTGTTCTGAGGTCTTAGTGGCACTTGACTTTCTGCTTTGTTCTCCGCAGCCAGTGCTTTTGGACAGCAGCAGTATTCTTCCTGACAGAATCCTACTGATGGATACTTTCTTCCAGATAGTGATCTATCTTGGTGAGGTATGATGAAATACTTTCTCTTTTTCTGTTTGCACTCCCTCCCTCCTGCCATGCATGGAGACAGCATCACTGTTAGTATGAAAAGAGCTGCTGGCAAACCCACACTGGCACAATCACATTGTGTATAGAATCATAGAATCATAGAATCACCAGATTGGAAGAGACTCATCGGATCGAGTCCAACCATTCCTATCAAACACTAAACCATGTCTCTCAGGACCTCATCTACCCATCCCTTAAACACCTCCAGGGAAGGTGAATCAACCACCTCCCTGGGCAGCCTATTCCAATGCCCAATGACCCTTTCTGTGAAAAACTACTTCCTGATGTCTAGCTTAAATCTCCCCTGGCGGAGCTTGCGGCCATTCCCTCTTCTCCTGTCCCCTGTCACTTGGGAAAAGAGGCCAGCACCCTCCTCTCTACAACCTCCTTTCAGGTAGTTGTAGAGAGCAATGAGGTCCCCTCTCAGCCTCCTCTTCTCCAGGCTAAACAACCCCAGCTCTCTCAGCCGCTCCTCATAAGGCCTGTTCTCCAGCTCCTTCACCAGCTTCGTTGCTCTTCTCTGGACTCACTCCAGAGCCTCAACATCCTTCTTGTGGTGAGGGGCCCAGAACTGAACACAGGATTCAAGGAGCGGTCTCACCAGTGCAGAGTACAGGGAGAATAACCTCCCTGGACCTGCTGGTCACACCGTTTCTGATACAAGCCAGGATGCCATTGGCCTTCTTAGCCACCTGGGCACACTGCTGGCTTGAGTTCAGTCAGCTGCAGCGATGGCATGCAATTGCCCTGTGCTCTGTGAGCAGTGGTGCATTTAATGTTCTGCTGCCTTAAGACACGCAGGTTAAAAAGGAGAGGTTGCAGTTATCTCCACTGTCCTTTCACTGTCCTGTCCTGTCCATAGACGATTGCACAGTGGCAGAAGGCTGGCTACCAGGACATGCCTGAATATGAAAACTTCAAGCACCTCCTGCAAGCCCCACTGGATGACGCCCAGGAGATCTTGCAGACTAGATTCCCAATGCCACGTTACATCCACACAGAGCATGGAGGCAGTCAGGTAAGGAGTTTTATCAGGGAACTCTGTTGTTGAACAGAGCAAACAGCTGTCTTTCTGCTTTACTAGAAGTTATTTGAGTTAAATACAGTGGTAATTTAGCTCTTCACAGTACAGGGCTCCTACAGTGTCTTCTAATAAGCCAGTCACTTGCTGGATATGCTTTTGAAATCTGCGAAGGGGAAAAAAAAACAAAAAGGGGTTTAATTATCTTTTTATTCCCCAAAGAGGTTGGAAAGAAATTATTTGGCCTTGTATCTAAACTTACCCAAGACAGGGAGTGCACTTAGCTTGCTAGGACAGTTACGCTGAATTATGACTTGTCTGTTCCTTTAATCTTGGATGCTGAATGAGGATGTAAATTAATTCTTATTTTTGCCCTTTCTGGAAGTGCAGTTGTGTAGTGCTTGTGCCTGGCTTGTTTTCGACACCAAAGAGACTAGAACTGATGCTCCAAACCAAAGCTTTGGTGCTAGTTTCTGATGTGACTGTTATACTGGTTCTCCACTGACTGAGCAGGGTGTGTGAGGGATGGTAGTGGTGATGTCCTTATGTTGCACAGAACCAGAGCTGCCCTGCCAGGCGAGTGCTGCTTCATGGAGCAGAACACTGGATCCCCGGGAGAGGAGTTGTCTGAGAAGCAGGGCTATTTCTGGGCTTGAAACCTGTTAGAGTTTAATTAGTAACTTGCTTACAAAAGCAGAGGAACAGTGCTAGTCACATATCCGAGAAAGCAGGAAGTCTTAAGACTGACATTTTCCTGAACTACTTTTGTGTTCCGTCTTAACAGGCCCGGTTCCTCTTGTCTAAAGTGAACCCTTCTCAGACCCACAATAACCTCTATGCGTGGGGACAGGTAAGCAGGGAAGAGCTGCTGATGTTTGGGAATACTATAACACGTACATATTTGTCTGTGTCACAGCTATCCTGTTTTACCACGTGGGTGATGGTGGTTAGATTTGTCCTCCCCTTACCAAAGAGGTTTTTGTACACATGTGCGACTGTTTTGAAGATCTTGGTGCTCTGCAGTGCAAGGAAACAAGGTTATTTCTGTGCGCCCAAGGATCTGGTCCTGGAATTACCATCCAAGACTGCAATAACTGCATCATTTTAACAGACAACTGATTTATTGGATTTGTCTCTAAAGCTTAGACTGGTGAGGTTTTTATTCAACCCGCTTATCAACTCCGTGGTTGTTGAGAAGATAAAACAGTGCTGGTGGGAGCACTGCATGTCAAGGTGATTAGAATAGATTTTTCAAGTCTGGATGACTGAACTCCTGTTCTTGTACTGATCCCTCCAAAGTTTTCAGCAAAATCCAGTTGACTCCAGGGTTTTTTGTCTCCATGGACACAAGGAATGGCTGTCCAAATAGAGGTGCTGCTATAACAGCTCAGTGCGGCAGCAACTCCATGGCAGCAGCAGAGTGGTCTCCACAAGGGGCACTTTCCCCTTTTGATCTCCCTTTCTGTATCCCAGCTACATGCGAGGCACAGGCAGGGCTGCAGGATTTTCTATGGAAACAGCAAATTTGATGCAGAATGTGCTCTTACAGATTTCAGATGACCTGATGTGGAAATTTATCTTCACCCTTCCCTACAAATATGATTTAAAACTCTTAGTACAGTGTAGTAAGTAGGAGGGCTGCAAAAATGATCTGAGGGCTGGACCACCTCCTTTGGGAGGACAGTCTGAGAGATTTGGGGTTGTTCAGCCTAGAGAAGAGAAGGCTCTGGGGAAACCTTCTAGTAACCTTCCAGTACAGAAGGAAGCTCTTTCTAGTAACCTTCCAGTACAGAAGGAAGCTTACAGGAAAGCTGGGGATGAGCTCATATTTAAGAGTGCAGGGAAAGGACAGGATGAGGAGGAAAGGTTCTAAGCTGAAAGAGGGGAAATTGAGATGAGAATTTAGGAAGAAATGTTTTCCTGTGAGGATCTGAGCCATTGGCACAGGTTGCCCAGAAGAGTCATGGCTGCCCCATCCCTGGAGGTGTTCAAGGCCAGATTGGATGGGGCTTTGAGCAACCTGATACAGTGGAAGGTGTCTCTGCCCACAGCAGGTGGGTTGAACTGGATGGTTTTTGAGGTTCCTTCCAACCGAAACCATTCTGTGATTCTGTGATTGTGAAAAAAGTCACCAGCATATAGATATACAGAGATTGAACTGATCTGAGAATAACAGGCTTTGATAGTCCCTTTCTATACTTTAATTGTTCAGAGCCTTGGGCAACAGAATTCATAGTGCTTTAGAAAGAAGAATATTTCTTGTTCCAGTAGGTGAGATTGCACTACAAGAACCTGTCAGTGTTTGATGCTGCAGGTAGTTAGTTCAGAGTGCTGACATCTGGTCTGTGTTCAGTTGGTCCCCAGAGTTAACACCACTATTTCAGGCTTATTGTTTCCTTATTCCTGTGCAGGAATCTGGAGCTCCGATCCTAACAGACGATGTCAGTCTCCAGGTATTCATGGACCATCTAAAAAAGCTGGCAGTCTCAAGTGCATCGTGACTATGATCAAACCAGGGATCAAGGATTAGAAGACTTACATGGATCATGTTGATGGCAGAGCCATTTATTTACATTTCCTTCTCTCTCTTTTAGACTACAGTTTTAAAATATTAAATGAAATAAATATTCAGGGAGAGTTTTTTACTTGGCCCTTCTAGATATTAATTTATTTGTATCCCTTTTTGTCTATGTTCTTTACTCTCCATTTTTCATACATTGCGGTTATTGCTGAGGGATGTTTTAGCCAGTGTCGATTTTAACAGTCTTTAGTTTAATTTTTAGCGTTGTGTGTTCTTAAATAGGTGTCCTTTTAGAAACTGGGGTCTGTATTAATGAAAAATAAAGCTGGATAAGAGCGTTACTGTTATGTGCTGTCCCCAGTTCAGCTGTACATGTGATGAACTTGCCCCCCTGCCTTCCTGCTTCAAAAGCCTAAGAGCAGGGTATGCACAAGCTGCTGGAAACAACTCCACGTGCTCTGACCTGACATCATCCCAAGGCTTTCCTGATATCACTGATGTCAAGGGTATCAAAGGCCCTATAATGATCTGAGGTTGAAGGGACCTACAAGCATCACTGAGGCCAACTCCTGTCCCTGTATAGGACAACCCCAACATTTACACCATGTGCCTGAGGACATTGTCCAAACACTTGTGAACAGTCGGGATTTGTGCTGTGACTGCCTCCCTGGGCAGCCTGTTCCAGTGCTGCACTGCGCTCTGGGTAAAGAACCTTTTCCTAACATCCAACCTCACGCTCCCCTGGCACATCTTCCTGCAAATACCTCACGTCCTATCATAGGTCACCAGAGAGAAGAGATCAGTGCCTGCTCCTCTTCCTCCCCTGGTGAGGAAGCTGTAGTGTGTGATGAAGTCTCCCCTAGGCTGAACAGACCAAGTGACTTCAGCCGCTTCTCATACAGCTTCCCCTCCAAGCCCTTCACCAACTTTATCTCCTCCTGTGGATCCTCTCCAGTAGCTTTATGTCCTTTTTATTCTGTGGTGCCCAGACTGCACCCAGTGCCCAAGGTGGGGCCGCACCAGTGTGGAGCAAAGCAGGCAGTCCCCTCCCTGGTGGTGCTGGCGATGCCGTGTTGGATGCCCCCCAGGACATGGTTTCCCTTTTGGCTGCCAGGGCACTGCTGGCTCGTGTTCCACTTGCCATCGACCAGAACCCCCAGGCCCCTTTCCGCAGGGCTGCTCTCCAGCCTCACTTCCCCAGTCTATGGACATCGGGGCTGTCGTATCCCCGGGACAAACTCGAGCCCTCAGCTCCCTGCAGAGAACCTCACCTCTCTCACCCCACTCTCCCTCCCTCCCACCTCCGGTCGCGGCCCCGCCTCCCCCCCGCGCCTCCCGATTGGCGGCGGGGCCGGGCCAATGCGCGCGGGCGTTGCTGAAGGGTGATGCGGGCGGCCGTGTGGAACGCGCGGGCGGCGCTGCTGTACTCGCTGGGCGGATGGACGCTGCTGGGGGCCGTGCTGCACTACAACAAGAACATCGGCACCGAGAGCCGCGGCAGCCCCGGTACGGGCCAGGGCGGCCCCCTCCGGGAAGGAGAGCGGGGACAGGGGGCGGGACTTGGTCGAGGGGGCGGGG
>WAAB01017443.1:0-40518 GCA_013389865.1 Piaya cayana | reverse complement strand
TGGCTTGAGAGCTCCTCCAGGGAAGGTTCAGACTGGATATCAGGGAAAGGTTTTTCACAGAGAGGGTCATTGGGCCCTGGAACAGGCTGCCCAGGGAGGTGGTTGATTCACCTTCTCTGGAGGTGTTTAAGGGATGGGTGGACGAGGTGCTGAGGGGCACGGTTTAGTGTTTGATAGGAATGGTTGGACTCGATGGTCCGATGGGTCTTTTCCAACCTAGTGATTCTATGATTCTAAGGGAGCAGGGCTTAGCCGAGGGAGATTAACCATCTGAACTGCGTGGGTGTGGCTTGATCAAGGGGTCGGGGCTTTCATTTTGGATTTGAGTGAAGGGTCATGGCTTGGGCAAATGACATTGTGGCAGATGGGCTGCTGGCCTGGGGTGTGCTGGCACCTCTTGGCATTCCAAGGTTCGTCCCGAAGGAAGGCCATGTGGGTGGGAAAAGCATGGGCTCTGTATCTGGCAACAGGAACTGGACCCAGGCTCTGTCCAACATGTTGCTTGGTATTTGTGCCGAGACACAGGCTCTCCGCGTTCTTCTTGCACTTCCTCAGATGCCTGCTGCTGATTAAGGCCTAGTAATGTGGAGCTACCTGTGAGAGGGTCACTTTTGCCATGATGCAGGGATAAAACATTTTTATTGCTATGCTCATTTTTTCCTTCCTCCTTCCCCTCCTGTTCCTTAGAGAATGAAGAGGATCCTCAGGCAAACAAAGGACCCCGCAAGGAAATATTCACTAGACAAACATTCATTGGAGAAGTGACAACAATAATAACCTATAGGGAAGATCTGCCTCCTATTACTCGACTGCTTCGGCGTGTGAAATCATTCTTTGATTCCAGTGACAGCCCTCCTTCTGAAGATTGAGTGGTCCAGAAGCTCAGGACTTTGTGCTGGAGACAGTAATCCTGGCATGTGGCACCTGGCCACCCATCAGTGTCCATCAGCTCCATCACTGACACAACTTGCAAACCATTTTCTTTGCTTGCATCTCTACTGTTCTTTGCACGTGTATTCAGATTGCCAAACACAAACTGGGTTCAGCTGGGAGACAACAGTGAGTCCGTGTGCTGCCTGGTGTCTAACACTCCAGCCCGGTGGCTGGTTCCAGCTTTTTTGTGATATTGGTTTCCCAGCTGGTGTGTAGGATGTACCTGGGTGATCCAGGCTTCTCAATGGAACAGCTCTGAAATGAATGCTTTAAGAATTATAAGGAAACAGGAAGAAATGTAGTTTAATCTTTGGAGTATGAAAGTTGTTAATTGTGCTTCAAATAAAGAGGGAATTTCAAGTACAGAAATGCTACTGCAAGGTGAAACCTTTGGAAGTTTTCTGCTCCAGGCTTTTATTTCCATTGGGGTTTCCTTATACATGTGACCTCTCTTTAGAGGGTACTGTCCCCAAATGCTGTTGCTGTACATACCTTTCATTCTCTAGGTTTTTTCTTATGGATATCCTCTTATTTCACAGTAAGCTGCTCTTGGTCAATGTTTTCTATAGGTGTTTCCCCCAGCTGCTGACTCTTGTTGCTATAGGGGCCCTCTTTGGCCACCACAATTGCTTTTGGAAGGCTGCCTACAGCCCCTGCTTTCTACAGGGGCTTCCTCCAGTCCTTATAGGCACTGCCACTCTTCTGAGGACCTTATTTTCCACAGGGACTTCCCCTGTTCTTGCTAGTAGCTGCTTGTTTCTATAGGGAATGTCTGCTGACCTTACAGCCTTTCAAGGAGGATGTGCCCACGCTGCAGTACTCCATGGGGTTGTCCCTCCAACCCCTGCAGGCAGCACCTTGATGTATAGAAAGTTGCCTCCAGCCCCTCTGCACCCTGCACATCTATAGGGGCTTTATAACACCAGCCCAGGCACCCAGCCCCAGCCCAGACTCATCTTTATATGAGTCCCTCTGTTCCCTACAGCCACCTTTTTATAGAAAGCTGCTCCCCGCCAGAAAGCCAACTGTATCCTGGGCTGCAGTCAAAGAAATGGCACCAGGAGGGCAAGAGAGGGGATCCTCCCCCTCTGCTCTACTCTTGTGAGACCTTGCCTGGAGTCCTCTGTGCAATTTTGGAGTCCTCAGCACAGGAGGGACAGGGATCTGTTGGAATGGGTCCAAAGGAGGCCGCAAAGGTGATCTGAGGGCTGGAGCACCTATCATACAAACACAGGCTGAGAGAGTTGTGGTTCAGTCTGGAGAAGTGAAGGCTCCAGAGAGACCTTAGAGCAGCTTCCAGTACTGAAAGGAGATACAGGAGAGCTGGGGAGCGGCTCATGATCAGGGGGTAAAGGGAGAGGGGCGCCAGTGTTAAGCTGAAAGATGGAGATCTGGATGAGATCTTAGGAAGAAATATTTTCCTGTGAGGGCATGAGGCACTGACGCAGGTTGCCCAGAGAAGCTGTGGCTGCCTCATTCCTGTAGGTGTTCAGGGCCAGGCTGGATGTGGCTTTGAGCAACCTGATCCAGTGGGAGGTGTCCCTGTCTATGGCAGGGGGGTTGGAACTGGATGGGCTTTAAGTTCCCTTCCAACCCAAGCCATTCCATAACTCTATGGTTCCCTGCCTTCCACGGGCGCCTCCACCCAGACCCCACAGGCACCGACTCGGAGCGAGGCGGCCCCTCCACAACCACAGCGCCCGCGGCCCCCTAACCCACAGTCGCTCCCACGGCGGCTCCCTGGCCGCCAGGGGGCGCTGCGGGGTCTTCCCACCGCCAGGGGGCGCTGCGGGCCGGGTAGGGGCCTAGCCGGCGCGTGCCCCTCCACCTCAATCCCGGTCCCCGTCCCATCCCGGAAGCGGCGGCGGCGCCAGGGCCTGCGCTGCGCGGCGGCGCCAGGATGAAGGCGATCGTGCAGCGGGTGGCCCAGGCCAGCGTCACAGGTCAGTGTGCCGCTCGGGGAGGGCTGAGAAAGGGCCACGCCGCCTCCTCCTTCCGCCGGCCGGGCCTTCCTGGCGCCGGCCCCGCGGCCGACGGCCGTGCTGCCCTGTCCCCGGCGCCCTCCCGTGATTTGCTGGGGCCGCTGCTGCTGCGGTAGGCGCCTCCTCAACCGGTTTGTTGCTCTGGCGCCGTGATCGCGGTGATCTCCGTGCACCGCTTGCCCGTGCTGTCAGGGCCGTCCCTGTTGCTGTTACTGCTGGGCTGGGTCCCCAGTGCCGTCCCAGCTGCCTTCTCCCGTCATTGGCTGGTCTTGGCTCTGTAATGAGAGTCGCCTTTTTGCCCGCTTTGCTACCTGGTTTTGCAGCGAGCTCCTTGCATGGCCTGCCCGTTTTGTCAGGGCTGTCCCCATTGCTGCTGCTGCAGGCGTGGGTTCCCAGTGGCCTCCCAGTTGCTTTCTACCGTGGTTTACAGGTGTTGCCTTATAACGAGAGCCGGCTCCTTGCCCGTTTTGCTGTGCTGTGACCGCAACCATCTCCTTGCATCACCTGCCTGTGTTACCAGACCTGTCCCCATTACCACGTCCCATTGCTGGTGTGGGTCTGTGGAGCCTTCTTGCTGGGCTTGTGCATGCTGGCACCGTGGTCCCAGTTGCCTCCTTGCTTTGCTTTTGTCTGTCAGCAGTGCGGTTTGGATCCCTTTCTCCCATGGTTGGAGCATATGGCACTATAATCTGAGATGGCTTCATACATTGCTTGCATGTGCTGTGCAACTGCCTGCCCACATGGCGTGTGTGTTCCATCACTGCAGTTGCAGGCATCTCCTTGCATTCCTTCTGTGTGTTCCTAATGGCATCCCAGTCACCTTTTCCTATGCTTTGCTCGTGTTGTCTCTTTGCCTGCAATGATCTCCTTCAATTGCTGGCTCAGTTTCCTTCTCCTATGATTTGTTGATGTTGTCTTATAACAAGAGCTGCCTCATTGCCAGGCTCGCTGCGCTGGTGCTGTAATCGCAGTGATCTCTATGCATTGCTTGGCAGGGCTGTCCGCATTGCCATTTCACGTTGCAGGTATGGGTCAGTGGAGCTTCCTTGCCTTCCTCTGTGTCTCACATGCATTGCAGGCTCTTGGCAGTGCAGCGCAACCCACCCTCCTGTGCTGCTCCCATGTGCCAGCAGTGTTCCAATCACTGCTCTGTGCTGCTTTTGTGCATCAAGAAAGCCAGTGGTAGTCCTGATGCTTGCTTAGCTGCTGGTTGGGATGCTGTGTCCAGATGATGTCTTTGCTGTTGCCCTTGTTGATACTTGAAATTCCAGGAAGTTTGCATGTGAGGTGGAAGCGTGCCTGCTGTGAGGCTTAGGATGACCTGCACATTAAATAAATAGCTTTTGCTTGTGTGCATGTGGTCAGTGAGCACTGGAAGAGCATGCCTGTGGATAAGTAAGGAGCACAGCTTTTGTGCATGGCTGGAATGTGGACACAGAAGTGGTCACACTCCCTCAGCGCTAGGATCATGGCTGATTTACTGCCACAGTTCTGGAGACATTTGCAGCTTCCACACTTCCTCAAAGGAAGGTGGAGGAGTAGGCATTGATCTCTCCTCTCTTGACCCAAGGGAATGGCTGGAAGATGTCAGAGGTGGATTAGGTTGGATATTAGGAAAAGGCTCTTCTCTCAGAGGGTGGTGGAGCACTGGAACAGCTCCCCAGGGAAACAGTCACAGTACCGAGGCTGACAATATTCCAGAAGTGTTTGGACAACGTCCTCAGGCACACAGTGTGAATGTTGGGATTGTCCTATACAGGGACAGGAGCTGGACTTGATGACCATTGTGGTTTCCTTCCAACTCAAGACTTCCTATGATTCTGTGCTTTACATTTTGAGACATCGCTCTGTGAGAGAGGTAGTGCTGTACTTAGTAGGTGCTGTGCTTAGCAGGAGGATAGATTCCTGAGCTGAAGGGCTTGTTTCCAGATTGTTTGGAATGGAAGAGTTTTTGGGATCAGTTCACCCTACTTTTGCCCCTTTAGTTTCTGCCCATTGGGAATAGTCAAGGTCTAGCCAATGTTGTGCAGGCATGAACCTTCGGCTTCCACTGGTGCCTGCCCTTCTTTCCTTTTAAAAGGTGTTTGGGGCTTTTTTCCCCACCTGTATAAGCTTGGATGTAGTTTTAACGACTGGGTAGTTGGTGCTTATCTCAATTTTAAGACCTCATTTAAAACTTACTGCAGTCATCACAGACTCAACCATGTTAAGATAACTTAAATTAAGACAATTCAATTAAATTCAGATAATTTGATAAATTTCTTAGGAAAATGCAGTGCAGCTGCGATGGTTTGTGTTTCATTGTAAATGTCATTAAAGATGTGTTCCCAGCGAGGAGGGTAGAATCTGCAACTTGTTCAAAGTCTTGTTTCAAAAAGTCTGTTAGGGTGATATTGAATAGAAATCATGTATTGACAACTTGTGTAAACTATGTAGGGAGTTATGAAGTCGAGAAATCAAATACACTTATTGATATACAGTTATTCATAATACATTTATCTGGAGCCCTGTGTTCTGTTCTGGAGTCGTCAGCACAGGAAGGACATGGAGCTGTTAGAGTGAGTCCAGAGGAGGCTGCAAAGATGAGGCTGGAGCATCTCCCATATGAGGACAAGCTGAGAGAATTGCGGTTGTTCAACCTGGAGAAGAGAAGGCTCCAGGGAGACCTTAGAGCAGCCTTCCAGTATTGAAAGGAGCTCCAGGAAAGCTATGGAAGTGCTCTTTATCAGGGAGTGTAGGGATAGCATGGAGGGCGGGGGGAATGGTTTCAGGCTGAAAGAGGGGAGATTGAGATGAGATCATAGGAAGAAATGTTTTCCTGTGAGGGTGTTGATGGACTGGCACAGGTTGCTCAGAGAGGTCATGGCTGCCTCATCCCTGGAGGTGTTCAGGGCCAGGCTGGATGAGGCTTTGAACAATCTGATCCAGTGGAAAGTGTCCCTGCTCTTGGCAGGGGGTTAGAACTGGATGGGCTCTAAGGTCCCTTCCAACCCAAACCTTTCTAGGATTCTGTGATTCTTTATCAGTTTGTGGTATTTTTTACAAGGACTGCAGAGAGTTACGCCACCTCTCAGAGCAGTACTTCTGATCCAGTTGTAGTGAAAAATCTTTATACAATACTTCTAAATACATCTTGATCTAGGACTTCACAAATAAGTCCTGATGTTGGGAAGGCTTTTGAAAGAAGGCTTCTATGTGATCTTTACTCTCTAACAAACAAGACACAGAAGCGGGGTTTAGGGTGATGTTTTCTGTGGTGGTTGCATAGTTGCCAGCTGAAGTTGGTACTTTCCAGGGTTGTAAAACAGGACATTGCATTTACCCTTGATTTTCTTTTTCCCCCTTCTGCAGTGGGTGGTGAACAGATCAGTTCAATAGGACGAGGCCTCTGTGTGTTGCTGGGCATTTCTTTGGAAGACACGCAGAGAGAGCTGGAGCACATGTAAGTCTTGTATTTCCTTCTGCTTTGTGCTTTTGCTTTGTGCATTTCTGAGACTGAATCAGCTATACCCGTGCAGCATCAAACAAACAGCGTGCCTCTGTTGGGAAACCCAGATTTACCCATTAGTTCCTCTTCAGATTTTACTTGAAATAAAAGTTTCTTATTTAGAATTATGTTCCATTGAGAAAAATCTGTTTTTATTCCCTGTCTCTGTTTTTTTTTAATCCAGAGCAGATTCTAAAAGGAAGAATCAATGTGTTGGGTGTTTCTGATCTCCCTTTTTTAAGTGTTTGTCCTTTTTACTGTATGAATTCACTCTGAAGAACTCCATCCTCCAGGGATGGACTGTGTCAGAAACAAGCTGTCATTTCGGCCTCCACTGAGAAGTTTTTCTCTCTCAAAAGGCTTTATGGTCTTGTCAGTTACTTTTCTGGGAAGGTGAATCAGTTTTGGCAGCCCAAAGGTCTGGCTCTGGCCATCTGTTCCACAGCCACAAAATACTGCGATTCAGCCAGCACACACATTCCAGAGGGAGTTCTCCACGGGCTTCTTCTGTCCCCTTCCAACTGTGCATTGTTCTAGGGCTGACCTCAGTTCTTTTGAAGGCACAGAAAAAACAGGTGAAAAAGCTACTTGTTGTTAAGAAAAGGCTCAGGTAGTTAAGAGAGAAGGATGTGAGTGAGGGTGAAAAAAACCCAAAGCAGATATGGAAGAGAAAGCATAGAGTGGGGATGTGAACTAAAGATCAAGGTGTTTTAATTATGGGATGCTCCATTGGCTTGCCTTACTGTTTGCCTCCTAAGCTGTGTTGTTCTATCTCATTCCTACCTTGGTGGATGTGGAAGATGCTTTTGAATATTGCAGGTGGTTGATCCGTAGTGACTGTGGCTGACAGCAGGGAGGCAGGAAACCAGCATCTGAAAAAAATGAATGAAAAAAAAGCAGCTTAAAGGGAAAGCTTAGCAAGCCTATAAATGAAACAACAAACATCTTTATCATTAAAACAGGGCAGTAATGATGGTTTAAGCAAATCAAAATGCTTTGTGCTTGAGACACTCCCTTGTTTATAAAGGCTGCAGATTTGTAGCAGCTGAAAGAAGAAAGCAAAGACAGGAGAGCAGCATGCATGCAGTCATGTTATCAATCAAAGTCCAGCCATAGACTGAGTTGCAAGTCTTTCTGTGGCTTTTCAGGATCCACTTGCTCCTTGTCCTCTGTGGGCATTCAAACCCATCTGTTTTTTCCCCAGTAAAAGAAAAACAGCCTTAATACAACTGCAAACAAATCCCAGTCACCACTTCGCTGCCACTTGCCATTCTGCACTGTTCCCTGGCTGCCTCCTCCCATTCTGATGAAAAGCGCTGTCCTCCTCTGGCCTGTGGGACCTGGTCTGGGAAGAACACTAAGTGACACAGCTGGATGAATATGTGTAGATCATGTTTGGAAGCACCCATAGTTGAGGATGATCTCATTTCACACAGAGTGTGATTTCCCAGAGCAGTGGGAGGATTAAAATTCTCAGAACTATTTACATGTTAAATAACATTGCAACGCATAAATTCAGATTCTTACTTTCTCTGCTGTTTTTATGTCACCCTATAACTTGCAGTTATTCTGTCCTGATATGTTATTTAAAATGATGACATTAATGCTCTGACAACGTTATGCGTTAGGGCTTTCTTGGTTATGGCTCTGCCTAATAGGACAAGACTCCCATGGTTTAGGAAGGAAGGGAGAAAGGGATATCCAAAGATGTGAAGGCAGAACAGGTATTCAACTGCCTTCCTTTTTATCTCTCACTGTGTGGTAGGCATTACCTGGTACCTGTTGATCCTGCATGGGACAACCAAGGAATTATATTTTTCTCTTCTTAGGGTCCGAAAGATCTTGAACTTGCGAGTATTTGAAGATGAAAGTGGGAAGCACTGGTCCAAAAGTGTGATGGATAAACAGTATGAAGTGTTGTGCGTCAGCCAATTTACCCTCCAGTGCATCCTGAAAGGAAACAAGCCCGACTACCATATGGCAATGCCCACAGAGCAAGCGGAGAGTTTTTATAACAACTTCCTTGAGCAGCTAAGGAAAGCCTACAAACCAGAACTTATTAAAGGTAAGGGCAAAAGGTTGGCAAGGCTCTTGGTGTGACCAGTGGACTTTGTTTGTGTGCGCTCTTCCCTCGTCGTTACTTTCCTTTTTTTCTGTGATTTTCTGTCTGTGTTGCCAAATCGCTGTCCTTACTCAGCAGATAAGGGCATATTGTGGTATTTTTACTTGCAGCCTGGTGGGATGGTCACTCCATTTTTCCTCTAGCCAAGCTGTTTCCTAGAATTCCTCTGGAATGGTTTGGCATGTAGATGTTCTTGCATCATTAGTGGCTCTATAACGTGATCCAGTGAGGCTGCAAGCATGAGAACAAGCTCTAGGGTTGGATTCCCTCAAAGACTGGATGCTTTGTGCTGCTGTGTAGCTTGACTAAGCCAGGAGGACTGTTTTTTCTGAGACATGAGGTTAGGCAGGCTCAAAGGCATTGCTGGTGTGTGATGGACGGTGTAGGTCTGTCTGTCACTTCAGTTTTGTGTTCTGTCAAATGGTAGTGATGACAGCTGGAGGTGTTATGTGCTTCTGGAGAACATCGTTTGATTTAGACTCTCTTTTCTCAACTCTATGTAATGTATGTAATGGTTTTCTCTTTGCCAGAAAATGCCTTGCTTCCTGTGGCATTTGTGCCCTATCTGCCTTCATCTTTTCTGTTTGCTTTCTGGCTGTTTTCACATTTAGACTTGAATTTTTGATGCACTTGCACAGAAGACAACTGTCTAGAAAGCACTGATTTTTAAATGGGTGTTATTAAAGATAATGGTCAACTTCAGTTTCCTTATGAGGACAAAAAGAAGAAAAAGGCAGAAAACTGGTAGCTGTTGGAAGATTTAAAGGCTAATTTCCCTATTGACTGTAGATTAAGGAAATCAGTGCTTTCCTAGTATTTTCCATGGAGGTGCAGTGAAATGCACACAGATAATGTCCGTCTTGTGTTAGCTTTCCAGTAGCTTGATGCATCCTTCCAATGAACATTTGCTGATGATAAGGACTGTAGTTTTGATACCCTTTCCCTGTGTCCCCTTTGGTCTGTAACATAGAAAGCTTACGTTCTTATGGATTTAGAGTATGTGCTTTTTGAGTCTTTATCTTTAGAATCACAGAACCGTTTGGTTGGAAAAGACCTTTCAGATCATCAAGCACAACTGTAAACATGGCACTGCCAAGCCCACCACTAAATCACGTCCCTAAGTGTCACATCTCCACATCTTTTAAGTACAGCCATGGGTGGTGACTATACCAGTTCCTTTGTCAAGCATTGGAACAGACTGCCAATCCTTTCTGTGGAGAGATCTTTCCTAATATCCAGTCTAAATTTCTTCTGGTGCAACCCGGCTTTGTTAAGCCTACAGGAAAGCTGGATGGGGGATTTTTATCAGGGAGTGCAGGAATAGAATGAGGAGGAATGGTTTTAGGCTGAAAGAGGGGAGATTTAGATGAGATTTTAGGAAGAAATGTTTTCCTGTGATGGTGGCAATGCCCTGGCACAGGTTGCCCAGAGAAGCTGTGGCTGCCCCATCCCTGGAGCTGTTCAACACCAGGTTGGATGAAGCTTTGAGCAACCTGTTACAGTGGAAGGCTTCCCTGCCTGTGGCAGGGATTGGAACTGGATGGGTTTTAAGGTTCCTTCCAACCCAAACCATTCTATGATTCCTGTACCTCTGAAACTGATGGCTCAACTTCCTGGGAAGTCAGTAGGAGTCAGATTTGCTCTGGTGAGGTTTTATCAAGTTGGGCCTTTATGTCCTGGTAAACTAAAAGCAATTATGGGCCTTCTTCTCTCACTTAAGTAAGATGTGGAAAAATTGATGTATCTCTGTATATTTATATCTTTATTCTTGGGCTTTGGAAGATGCTTTTTTCTGAAATACTTTCAATCAGTTCACATTTTGACAACAGCTTTTTGAACTTCTCTTTTCAGTGAACAGCAGATCTACATCTGAAATGAATTGCCACTGCTGTTAAGTGCCCATGATTTGGCAATTGTTTGTCAATGCTTCCTGCAAAAAGAGCTTCACTTCTGTCTTTTTTTTTAAGTTTATAAAATGTAGATTTAGAAAGCCGCGAGTGACTGCCTGTTCTGTTGTGTCAGTGAACACATGCAATTGGAACTGCTGGTGGCACTGGAATCACCTTCAAATTTGTAATTTTACTTTCTCTTTAGGTTGTGCCAGCCTACTTTGTGCTTCATCCAAGCCTGTTGGGCTCTTATGATCGGAGTTTCTGTTGTGCCAATTGCTTTGCCAGTGTTTTTTTGTTTTTTTGTTTGTTTACTTGTTTTCTTTTTTTTTTATTTTTGTGCGTGCGAAGTTTCTGAACCTTGATGGTTTCAGAGATAGCAGGCTAAGCCCTGCGCTGGTATGAACAGAGTTTACAGTTTTCTTGAGCTGAGGTGTGGTAGAGCACAGAGCCTTTATACATTGGCAGGCTGTGTGAAAGCAGGACTGCTTGATTGTAAGGGTAACCTTGTGAAAATGTAACACCTTTGCTGTGATCTAGTGTGGCATGTGAATATACTGAATTACCCTGAAATTCCCTAAAAAAGTCCTGAGGAACTCAGAACCTGCATTGCTAGGTGCTGTCCGACATTCTGCGGTGTTAGAAAGGGTGATGGGAGGACCCTGGGAAGGAACACTGTGATCTTAAAATAAGCTTAGTGTAACAGCAAGAGGTTCTGTCTTCTGTCATCAAAATCCGTACTCAGCCTATGCGTGCGCGCACACACACACACACACAAAAGACTGTGACTGCAGTTATTGGAGTCTGATTGTCTGGGTTGCTGTAGACACCCTTCCCTTCAGTCTTACAGATTGCTTAGTGTTTTTCAGAGGCCTAATTTAATCATTTAACGTGAAGTTTGTGTAGCTGAGATGAAGACAAATCAATAAATGTTGTCTTGTGTTGCCTAAGAGCCATGTGTTTTCCAGTCTTTATATTTTATGGCTGTTGGAAGTTGAGCTGCTGAGTGTGCCACTGTTGTAGATGCTGGGCAGGCATCTCCATCTGGTACCTGGACTATCTGGAGCATGCCAGCTAGGAGCTTGGAATGGTAACTGTTCCTCAAAGAGAAGCGCAAACCATTCTTTCACACCCAAAGCAGGGGGACATAAACAAAATCTTGGAGAAGGCTTAGAGCTATGGCTGCTAGTTTAATCATAAAATCATTGAGGCTGGAAAATACCTCTAGGCTCATTCAATCCAACGATCAACTCAGTATCACTGTACCTATTAAACCATGTCCCAAAATGCCACATCTACTTGATTTTTTTAACAATTCTGGGAATGGAGATACCACCTCTTCCCTGAGCAGCCTGTGGCAATGCTTCAACACTCTTTCAGTAAAGAATTTTCCCTAATATCCAATTTAACTGCCCTGTGGTGCAACTTGAGGCTGTTTCCTCTCATCCTGTCACTTGTTACTTGGGAGAAGAGATCAGCGCCCACCTTACTATAACTTCCTTTCTGGGACCTGTAGAAAGTGATGAGGTCACCCCTCTGCCTCTTCTCCTGACTAAACAGCTCCAGTTCCCTCAGCTGCTACTAGGACCCCAGTTCACCAGACCCTTCCCCATTTCTCTTCCCCTCCTCTGGATGTGCTCCAGCCCCTCAATGTATTTCCTGTAATGAGAGGCCCAAAATTGAACCCAGAATTTGAGATGCAGCCTAACCAATGACGAGTACAGGAGGACAATCCCTTCCCTCATCCTGCTGGCCACACCACAATTGATCCAAGCCAGGATGTTGTTGACCGTCTTGGCCACTTGGGCACACTGTTGGCTTAAGACTGCAGATGTCTAGGAAAGAGGAGGTTGCATCATAAATCCTTGCGTGTCTTGCTTCAAAGTGCTTTCTTGTTGTGAGATTAATACTTAAACACCTCACTGCACTCTGAGGAGCGGAGCTGGTGAATGCAGGTCTGAGGACTCTGTTGTGCAAACTAATGTCCAAGAATTAGGCCTGCCAAGGCTTCTCCTTGTTTGTCTGGGCCTTCGCTGTCTATCTTTAATGTGGATTTCGTCTTCTGAGGCAGTAAGGATTAGCGTGACAAGGAGTGTGGAATGTCTCTCCTGTAATAGCAATGACTGGGTAAATATAGGAGGACTGTTTTCCACAAGGAGGAGTTTAATTCAGATAAAGGTTCGGTGCAAATTATTTTCTCTTGATTAATTCCCTTCCTGAGTGTTCTCACTTTGGAATAAGTGTTCTTATCTAGAGCAAGAGTACCCGCATGGAGTTAATTAGGAACAACTTTGCAAGCAGACAAGCTTAGAAGTAACTTCTGAATAAAACTAGCATGAAGTTTCTAGGTCTCGAGGCTTGAGATATGTCCAAAAATATTCTGCAAGTAAATTAACATTTCATTTTTAAGTCTTTACATCTCAGATGTGTCTGTCTTTCTCCCCTCAGATAATGATCTTCTTTGCCCCTGAGGAAGATATGCGTGCTGGATTCTAAGTGGAAAGGAATTGGAAGAGATGGGTGCACAGCAGAATAAACTTGTCACTTTAATTGTACTTGTACCATGCTGTTTTATTGCAGAGGGTGTTTCAAGGAGGTGACTTACCAGTCAAGAAGTATTAAAGTGAGGAAAGGTGCTTAGTACAATAAAGTGTATGAAAAGCAAGGGAAGAAATGGTATTGAAGGGTAAGTTGCTGGTGTCTCTCATGGACAATACAGGGTCTTGTGATAGCTTTACCTGGAGCTGCTAGGGTAACAGGCAACATCCAAGGAAGGTATATTCTTTCTTCTTTCCTTCTGACTGGAACATGAAAAGCAGTCCAGACAGACTGTTGACAGAGAGGTGGAAGAGGTGATGTCTTCAGTTTCTTTGCAGGCCTATGCCGAAGAGGGATTTGTCTGAATCAGAGTTCAGAAATTGTGTTTAAGGACAGAACAACCAGCTCCTGTACAGCCTGTCTGCTTGAGCACCACAGAGGTGATGTATTCCAGCTGGCGTGCTCTTAGATTGATGCAAAATGGAGTGGTACCATGGATAGGAAACGGGCTGTTTCAGAGGAGTCAGGCATGTCTCTCAGCTTACCTCTTCAGGGAACTGTAACGCACAAGTGAAAAGTGCCTTCTCTGAAAGGTTATGTGAATTGCTGTGTACTGAAACTATGGCAGCCACTGGGATGAGGGGAGGAAAGCAGCACTGGGAGAGTCTGCTGAAGCAGCATATTTTCCTAAAGAGGAACTGAGTATTGATTTAAGAAGAACTTGTGAAACCAGGTTTTAGCTTTCCCTTCTTTTATGCATGATCAGACCCTGAAGCTGTGGAAGAAAAAGCTGTGTTATAGTGAGGCCACTTCTTGAACAGAGCTATAATGACCAGTGGACTTCAGCAGCCCTTTGGTTTTGTTGTGTAAGGAAGCTGCCAGAAGAAAGATTTCCCATGAGGAAAGCTCATACTGTTCTGTCCCTGGAATTACAGGACATATTGGATTTTGTGATAAGGGAGGATAGCAGCTGCCTCTAAGGACATCACCTTGCAATAGTTTCATAGCTTGAAGCTGAGGGTGTGTGGTGGTCCACAAGACATTTTGGATTAAGACCAACATAGAGTTTTTGGAATGTGAGGAAGTTCTTCAGTTGACTTTTTAAACTCTTTGACAGAATGAGGTTGTTGAGACTGACACTCACTGCCTTTCATATTGTGGTGGTTGCAAGGTACTGAGGCCTTTCTTTTAGAGAAAGACCCTATAGAAGAGGGCAGCATNCCCAAGTGACAGGGGGTAGGATGAAGGGGAATGGCCTCAAGCTCTGCCAGGGCAGGTTTAGGCTAGACATCAGGAAAAAAAATTTCATGGAAAGGGTCATTGGGCAGTAGAACAAGCTGCCCAGGGAGGTGGTTGAGTCCCCATCCCTGGAGGTATTTAAAAGATGGGCAGATGAGGTGCTGAGGGGCATGGTTTAGTGATTGACAGGAATAGTTGGACTAGATGAACCAAAGAGGTCTTTTCCAATCTGGTCATTCCATAATTCTATGACAGTATTTCTGATACCAAAACAACATAGAAAGTGCTTGTACTGTGGGAGTGCACTGAGTGTTTTAGTAAAGGTGGGAGCATACTCAATCATTTTAACCCCTTGAAGAACGGGGCTTGTGAGATTTACTTTGTTTTCAGGTCCATACGTGTATGGGAGGTGCAAGATGTGGTCCTGTTCTGTGAGTAAAGCACAGCACAGGGGTGATGCGATATGTAGAGAACTGTTTGAAAAGTTGTGCTCCCACTAATATACAGTTTGAGCAGGTATTTTGTGCTTACTGTTTTGTTAAAGAGATGTGTTAGTTTTGACTGGTGGATATGATCAGCGTATGGGTACGTCTTTTCCCATATAACAACTGCAGCAGCTCAGTTAAGGTCAGCTTCATCTTCCTAAAGAAGCAATATGGTCACTTTCAAAGCATGTCAGTAGATCCTTCCCTCCTGGTCTGCATGGAGGTAGAGTCATGTTTTATTCTGCTTATCAGATGCAGAAATGTCTGTTTCTGTGCGGGAAACAATTCCTGTACTGTACTTGATGTTTACTCTCTAGGAGACCCTTTCACACTACAGTAGGGAGACTTCAGATGTGCAGCTACAGCTCACCAGAAGCAAGTGTTCTTCAAGCTTAGATTTTTCAACTGAGAGTCATTTATAGGCACCTCTAAAAGTGTGTGTCTGCGGGATTCATCAGTGAAGCCGTAAGTTACATGCTTAGAGAAAAACTACTTGTGTTTTCACTGCAGGATCTCATCTATCAGGTGTAGCAAGGGTTTTAAAAACTATGCTGGAAAATTATAACCACTAGTTCTTTGATTGCTGTGAAATCTTTTCTCAGTGGGACCCTTTACATGTTCCAGACTCCTGCAAACTTATAAAATGAGAACAGGTCTTTTTCATTTCTTTTTATTTTGTTTGTAATACTTTGTCTTGTAAATTTTCTGTAGTTGTTTAGTAATGCTTTTCTTCTGCACTGTCAGGTGGCATTCAGGGCACACTGATCCATTCCTGGAATGATGACAGCCTCAAGATGTTTCTAATTACCTGATTTACCCATTCAGGGCACACCTTTCTTGTAATACCGACAGCCTCATGGTATCTCTGCTTACCCAATTTACCCACTCAGGTCAGCTGCATCTTTTTAAGCAGTCGCTGTTAATGTGCCAGTGCCTTTGGATGAGCCATTCCTTGATGCCACTGCAGCCTTAGTTGTCCCCTTCCTCCAACTGGAATGGACCTTGCAGCAGAATTGTCAGATGGGTTAACATTTGAGACAAGATCTTAACATAAGATCTTGATCGGTTGTGTGATGCAAAATTGGTCTGCATATATGCGTAGCAGCACATTTGGGAAAGATTTGGTACTTGTTATCCTTTCAAGAACCCTCAGCATTTCTGGTCTCTTCCCTTTTCAGATGGCAAGTTTGGTGCCTATATGCAGGTACACATCCAGAATGATGGTCCTGTAACAATAGAACTGGAGTCCCCGGCTGCTACCATTGACCCTAAACAGGTAAGTTAGCTGGAGGGTCCATCTGGAGAGGGCGGTGCCTCCTTGGTGAATTTGTAGCATTCATATTAAGGAAGCAGTCTAGCTTTCCTTGGCCGTGATGACTTGCTTCCTGTAAAGCCTCTGAAAGATTAAGTAATTGCAATGTTTTCTTCAATCCCCTGGCCAATCAATAGCTGCTTGCTGTCCTGGTAAGGGTCATGCATGTGTAATTCAAACCAGCTTTTTAGAGCTTATTCTTACTCATCATTACAGCTGCTGTTTAATCAGGCCTCATTGATTGTATTTTTAATGTGTCTGAACCTGCACACCTCCCTGACTTTTTTTGTTTTTTTTAGTGAAGTTTCTTGACATTTAGGGGCTTTTATGTGTGGGTAGCTGGGCAGAACAATGAGCTGGAGAGCTACCTCTTACTCAGGAACAAGAGAAGAGCAATTTTATGTCCTGAATTTAAATCTGGAGCGGAGAGGAGAGTTAGCTCTGTTGAGGAACAGCACAGGCCACACTGAAAACCAGATGCAATGATGATGCTTTCTTATTCTCTAAAAGCAACAATGACCAACTTTTCCAGGCTGAAAGAGGAGAGGCAGAGATCATTATTGCCAGTGAGGCTATGCTAACCCTGTTCGTGTAACATTTCACTTAACTTTGTTAAAATTGTTATTCAAGTTTATAAAAAGGGCATAAGGGAAAAACCTGGAACCTACAGAGCTGTTAATCTAACCTCAGGACCTGGAAAAATTATGGAGATTATACTGGGTGCTATTGCAAGTCATATAAAGGACAGCACAGCCCTTAAGCACTGTAAACATGGGTTCACAATGGGAATGTCTGTCTAACTGATTTGATATCTTTCTAGAATCATAGAATTGTTTGGGTTGGAAGGGACCTCTAAGCCTATCCAGTTCCAACCTGTGCTAGTGCCTCACCACCCTCATCATGAAGAATTTCTTCCTTATGTCTAATCTGAATCTTCCCCCTTCCAATTTAACACCACTCCCCCATGTCCCATCAACACATGCCTTTGTAAAAAGACCCTTCCTTGCTTCTATAATAAGGTCATCAACATAGAGGCAGAAGGGAAGGTGGTGGGTGTAATATTTTTGGGTTTCAGTTAGGCTTTTGATACTGTACCTCACAACATCCTTCTGGAGAAGTTATCCAACCACACTATGAACTGGTTCATGGTTTGCTGGTTGAAGAGCTGGCTGAATGGTTGGGCTCAAAGGGTTGCAGTGAATGGGGCTACATCTGGCTGATGACCAGTCACTGGTGGGGCTCCTCAGGTGACAGTTCTAGGGCCAGTCCTGTTTGATACATTTATCAGTGATGTAGATGCAGGAGCTGAATGCACCATGAGCCAGTCTGCTGATGATACCAACATGGGAGGTACTGTTGAGTCTCCTGAGGGACAGGATGCTTTGTAGCTTCAGTCTATCCAGAATCCAGATAGATTAGAGAGCTGGGCAGTCATCAATGGCACGAAATTTTAACAAGAACAAATGCTGTTTTCTGTGTTTGGGATGATCTAACACTGGTTACGAGGTTAGATTGGGAGAGGAGTGGTTGAAGAGTAGACCTGCGGAAGGGATCTGGGGCTACTGGTCAGCAGCAGCTTGGTATAGGTCAGCAGTGCCGTGTCAGCCAAGAGGGCAAACTTCAACCTAAGGTGCATCAAACACAGTCCAAACAACTGGTAAAAGAGGTGAGTGATTACCCTGCTATATTGAACGTTGTTGTGGCCTCACATTGAGTGCTGTGTGCAATTCTGGGCCTCACAAGTTAAGAAGAGTGTGAAGGTCCTTGAACGCAGCCATAGGAGGGCAGTGAAGCTGGTGGAAGGGCTGGAAGGAATATCCTGTGTGGAGTGGCTGAAGACTTTGGGCTTGTCTAGTTTGGAAAAAGTAGGCTTAGAGGTGACCTCATTCATGAGAAGGGGACTAGGGAAGGGAGGTGCTGGTCTCTTCTCCCTGGTATCCAGTGATAGGATGCAGCTGAGCCAGAGGAAGTTTAGACTGGACACTAGGAAGCATTTCTTTACTGAGAGGATGGTCTAAGCCTGCAACAGGCTCCTTAGAGAGGTGATTGATGCCCCAAGCCTGCCTGTGTTTAAGAGGCATTTGGACAAAACTGTTAATAAGTACTTTAACTTTTGGTCAGCTCTTAAGTGGTCAGGCAGTTGGACTAGACAGTCTCTTCTAACTAGAATGAATCTATTGTAGTCTAGTCTGTTCAGTCTTTGTAGCTGCAGTTTGTCTTGTGGCCAGTGATCCTACAAGTTGACCAGTTAACCAGTAAGATAAAACCACTTTGCTGATGGCATCTGTCCTTAAAGCGCCATCTGACCATCATCCTTCTGAATTAAAAGTCACATATTTGGGGTTTTCAGCTGGCCACCTGTGTTTGTACCTGCTCTTTTAAAGCCTGTATATAGATTCTGTGATAATCACAGTGCAACTGGTGTCTGTAATTGGTGTGAATTTTGCTTGTCTCAAAATATTAGACTAAAGTTGTTTGGAGTCTAATGGGAAAAGGGCATGGGGAAACCTAGGAAAGTGTCACTTGTTGCCTTAAGTAGCTAAGGTATCTTGGTTTGGAGTTGGTTTTGTTCTGCCTCCAAATTCTCCTGTGTGTCCTTTTATGATGTTTTAGCCCCTGAAAGAACTACATCTGCTCTTGGGCTTGTTTTCTGTACCCTCACAGCTTTAGCACAAACTGTTCTCAGCACAAACCGTGCATAATTAGGGGGAGCAGTTCTGCTTTTGGAGTGAGAACTGCTTGGAGAGGTAAACACTTATCCCTAGCTGCACGGATTGAACTGCTGCCTGATTTACCTGGGAAATAGTCTGCAGAAAGCTGAATGGAAGAGAAATGGTGTGCTTTGGTGTCCCCTTTGAACTGTTCATTCACCCTCAAAAGCATTGTGGCCCACTGTTTTCAGGTGCCATATTTAGGTGCATGTGCCTGTATCCTTTGTGTGGCAGTGTTTATCATAGCCCGCAGGAAGGGTGTTAGTGACAGGATCAATGGTAGCGAGCTGTTCTGCTGCCTGCGACCATAAAGGGGAGCCCCATGGCAGTTTGGTCTCTAGGGCACCCTGAGTTCCATGTCACTGTAAGACCTGATGTGAGGGATTCTTGTTTGTCACAGAAATGGGTGAGCTCTTACAGTGGCACAAATACTGATAAAGCAGTCCAGCCATGCACACTTCGGATACACAAAGAATTTAATCTCTACCATGTTTCAAAGAACCCCATTTACTTGAAAACTGGCAGCTCTTTTAAGTGTAACTGGATGTTTTGTAGCTTGTTTTGGGACTTTAACACACACAGTCAGAGGCACTGCTCTTTCTGATACTGTTAAGCATCCTCTGCTGATATTGTTTGACATATGCCATCATCTCTCACCCATCATACAAGATGTGTGATGGAGAAGAACCAATTTAATTTTGTCAATTTAATTCTCTTTTCCCCACCTGTTGCTTTTTTTTTTTTTTGCTGTCATACAGTCTATTGATTTGGTTGTAGGATGGGAACGACAGCTTAGAGATGGTGTGGGTTTATCTTTCTGCTTTCTGTGTTAGCATCATCCTGTAGTGTTTAACGTGATGTTAACAGAGAGATCAGACAAACAGTTGCTAATGAAGAGCTATTTGTGTCATTGGATTTGACATCTTTTCCTTTTGAGGAATTATCTGTGGTTGTAATTGGTGGTCTGATCTTTATAATTCCTTAGCAATGTAATTAGTAAAAATACAT
Source organism: Piaya cayana (assembly GCA_013389865.1). Taxonomy (NCBI): domain Eukaryota; kingdom Metazoa; phylum Chordata; class Aves; order Cuculiformes; family Coccyzidae; genus Piaya; species Piaya cayana. Next base: position 20,812 of record WAAB01017443.1, on the reverse strand, counting down.
TTGGATTAATTAATGCAAACGTATTTTTATATTCCTTGTGGTATAGAGGTAGAAATAAGTCACTTACAGAATTAATTAAGAAAAAAACTAATAAAAAAAAGTCATCCCCAGGAAAAAAAAAAAAAAATATATATACATGCACGCATGTGTGTGTATAAAATTAAGAGAATATCCTTGCTGTTTGTGAAACCCCGGTCAGAGGAAGCCACTACAGTTTAATTTGTTGTGAACCGTTAAGTTCCCCTGTGCTCTAATTTAACAGTAAGCAAATGATTTGGCAGTGTGAAGGGGGTCATTAGATCCTTACACCAGCAAGTGTTGGTGATTGCTGGGCCTTTGCCTGAAGACTTGTCATTTTTGGGGATTCTGGACATGTGAGTAGAATAATAGAAAAATAAGAAATTGGTGGCATTTAGCTGAACTTTGAAAGCACCTTTTTGCTAAGTCTGATATACAAGAAGTTGTGCTTGAAAGGCAAAATAAAGCTGCAGATTAGAAACTGTACTTCAGTACAAGAAGGACATTGAGCTGCTGACCCATGTCCAGAGGAGGGGAACAGAGCTGGGGAAGGGTCTGGAGCACAAGGGTGATGAGGAGCAGCTGAGAGAACTGAGGCTATTTGACCTGGAGAAGAAGAGGCTGAGTTGGGCTGATGAGTTGAGATTTAGTGTTAGGATGATGGTTGGACTGGATGATCTTAGAGGTCTTTTCCGACCTTAGTGATTCTATGATTCTATAAACTGTATAAGAAATGTGAACCAAAAAGGCATAAAACAGGAGAAGGTGAATATTTGCACATGATGACTCTGCTGGGTTCAATAATAGTGACCGTTTCCTGCATAGACCTTGGGAGTGAGGATGGAACGAGTGTTTCTCTTCACTCTCGGCTGTGAAGCAGAAAGAAGAAGGACTTTCCCTAATGTTCTAGTACAAATCACAAGTGTTGCTTCCAGCCTTAACTGATGAAACCATTTTGGCTAATTCCTTTTGAGCTTCCACACTTTCTTATGGATAATTACAGAGGTACTGAGAATGTAGCATATTTTTGTGCTGACCTGATGCAGTTTGCTGTGTTCATTGCTGTGATCAGGTTAGCAGCACCCTGTGTTCTGAGAATTGAGGGAGATGTACTTTGCTTTATTTGTAGAGATTTGTAGCTTGTAGAAGTAGCCAGGCAGAAATGGAGCAGGAAGAGGTGCATCAGGAGGTGATGTGGTACCAACTCAAAAGATCGGAGGGGTAAGAAGACAAAAGCATTGGAGCACATCTTTGTTAGGAAGCCTGTCTGTCTAGTGCTGTAAAGCAGCGTGCATACGCCTGGTTAATTGAAGGAATAAATAATAATGGAATGCCCCTTGGAAATGCTGTTGTTTTGAGAGAGGAACTTCTCCAGACTCTCATTTAAGTAGCTTTCATTTTTAAATGGGATGGTATCTTGATTAGAGGAAATCCATTAAATGTATTCTGGATAAATATTCTATTATTTATGCCTTAAGAAACTCCTTATAACTGTAGGCAAAAGTTATTTCTCTGCTGAAACTCTGTGGAGAAACCCCACACCTCAAATTTTAGCTTGTCTATCACTTTTCAATTAGAACTTTTCATAGAATCATGGAATCATGGAATTGTTTGAGTTGGAAGGGGCCTTAAAGATCATTCAGTTCTGGCCCCTCTGCCAGGTTGTTCAAAGCCCCATCCAACCTGGCCTTGAACACCTCTAGGGATGGGTCATCCGTGACTTCTCTGGGCAACATGGGACAGTGCCTTACCACCCACACAGGAAAAAAAAAATCGATATTATAGAATCATAGTCACTAGGTTGGAAAAGACCTTTGAGATCATCGAGACCAACCGTACCCATCCTCTGTTAAATCATATCCCTGAGCACTTCATCTACCCATCTTTCAAAACACCTCCAGGGATGGTGACTCAGTCACTTTCCTGGGCAACCTGTTCCAGTGCTTGATAACCCTTTTGGTGAATAATTTTTTCCTAATGTTCAATCTGAACCTCACCTGGCACAACTTGAGACCTTCTTGGCCACCTGGGCACACTGCTGTCTTGTGTTCAGTCAGCTGTCAACCAGCACCCCCAGGTACTTCTCTGCCAGGAAGCTTTCCAGCCACTCTTCCCCAAGTCTGTAGCGCCGCATGGGGTTGTTTTGTCCCAGGTGCAGGACTCTGCACTTGGCCTTGTTAAACCTCGCACCATTGGTCTTGGCCCACTGATACAGCCTGTCCAGATCACTCTGTGGAGCCTTCCTGTCCTCAAACTCATCAACACTTCCTCCCAGCTTAGTGTCATCCACAAACTTACTAAAGGTACATTCAATCCCTTCATCCAGATCATTGGAGGTGTTCAAAACCAGGTTTGATGAGGCGTTGAGCAGCACGATCGAGTGGGACGTGTCCCTGCCAATGGCAGAGGAGCTGGAACTGGATGATCTTTAAGGTCCCCTCCAACCTGAACTATTCTGTGGTTCTATGATGATCTGTCTATAGTGTAGTTGCAGCAGGTTTGGTTGTGGCTTGGTACCTTGCAGTTACTGACTGCTGCTTTGAGGGCCAGCAAGGAGTGATGAATATGCACTGCCTGCTCACTGAGTTGTTTAAATGACAAATCAATGTTTTGAAACCTAGGAACTGTGCTTTCAGATCTTGGCAGCCCGCAGTTAATGCAGTGCGCCTGCCCTCCTCTGGTAAAGCTGAAACCCCATTTCTGATTTCAGCATCGGGATGATCTCAGTACTATTTGCAAAAATAAAACCCAGCTGCACAGAGACCATGGGAGTGTCATTAAGTAAGGTTGAGTACCTTTAACAGCAGGAGCTCATAAAGTTTTGTTTCCCTTCCTGCAAATGCCCTCACTCTCTCTTACCTTTAACATTCCTGTGCTGTGTATATAAGCAGGTTGTTGGGAGAAGAGGGCTGTGTATGCTCTTGGGTGCTGGAGATAAAATATTGCCTGCATCATGCCCAGTGTATTTGTTACATCTGTGCATGTGACTTGAGGACTGGATTGCGCTCAACAAACACATGCACCATACTCTGTTGTTTCACGTAGTGAAAGTAAACTATTTTTAGTTTTGAAACAGGCAGCTAAGAGTGTTCTGTGCTAGGCTCAAAGCATATATGTGGAGGTGTTTGAGGAGGGTGTGTCTGTGGGATAAGGAACAAGGGGATGCTGTGTTTCCTCTCAAGGCTCTGCAGTCTGTGCTCTCAGCTCTTACTGACTTGGAGCTCGGATTGTAAATGCACCCTGCCTTATTTTAAAACCATCACTCCTTGTCCTGTCACAATAGGTCTTGCTAAAAAAGCTGTTCCCAGCTTTTCTGCAGTACTGGAAGGCTGCTCTAAGGTCTCCCTACAGCCTTCTCTTCTCCAGGCTGAGCAAGCCCAACTGTCTGAGCCTGTCCATGAGTCCATCTGGTTCAGAATTGACACACATAATCTAGCTCATTTTATTCTGTGATGATTTCACCTCAGAAGAGAACTGGCCATGAAATTATGATTTATGGCTGATATGCTTTACCTTGGGGAAGCTGTGGAAGCAGTAGAGAAAATACAGACGTTATCCAGATGGATAAACCTCATGAAGTGTAGGCCTTTAAACAGCTATCGGTATTCAATGTCCCCCAAACTTATTGCAGCCTGCATCTCCGAATATGGGAGTGGGATGATGAAGCAGCAGCTATTTGTGACTTTGTTTGACTCTTAGTAGTGTTGAAAGTGTTGCTGCTGAGAAAGTGGCACAGAAGGATTAGCTGAGGGTTAAGGCAGTGTTAGCCAAGAGTTTTGTCTGAGCTGACTTGGAATGTTTATTTGATATCCTAGGTGATACTAAAGCTCATAAGCCTTTTTCTCTGAATAAAGAATAAAAAGAATTTATTTTGTGCTGGATGGATGCACTTGGGACATGCCTGTTGTCAGGATCTTTGAAACTACAGAACTGCCACTTAATGTGCAAAACAAAAGCAGTTTGGTGGAATCCAGCTCCCCCTTCTGGTCTTTGTTGTTGTATTCATTTCCATGTTTGCCGATTGTGTTGGGCAGAGAAAGAACACTGGAAATAAGAGGATAATCTTTGGAATATGTGCCCTTCTCTTTTATACTTAGGGGTGATCATGTTGGCATATGGTGATAATTCACTGTTTTCTTTAAATTCCTGAGAATCTAAATCTTGGGCTTTTTTTCCCCCCTTTTCTCTTTCATTGATGCATGTGTTGATGTTGTGAATCAGAACTACAGGTTTTATGCTCACATTTACGATATTTTACAAAAGGTCTTCTGAAATTATTTTATTCCCTGAAGTGTTTTCTTACTCTCCTTACTTCACGAATAGCTGACAAAACTTGAAAAACAGCAACAAAGGAAAGAGAAGATCAGAACCAAGGTGCCCTCCGAGTCAAGTAGAGAAAGAAATGCCCCCCGCAACAAGGATGACCCCAGTGCCAGCAGTGGAGCAGAAGGAGATGTGTCTTCGGAAAGAGAGCCTTAGCTCATCCAAAGCAGGCCTCAGGTTTGGCTTTTCCACTCCTCTAAAGCTTTGTCCTCCTGCCTGGCAGTCTTTAACCTTGAAGCAGCACATGCAGAGAGTATTTTTGGGCGTGTTGAAATATGAAGTTCTGGTTATCATGCCTGTGTGTAACTCCTGCTTCTGTTATCAGCCAGCATTCCAGAACGTAGCAGCAGGTAAAACCTCTTCCCAGCTGTGTGCCTGGCTGCAGATGTGCATCTGTGAGCCCAGCCCAGCCTAACTGTTTTTAGGCAGACTCAGAAAATGTAAAACATTGGTCTTAGGACACTTAACTCAGAATCCTGCTTTGCTTTCTTCAGAATGGCGATACATGATTGTGCTGCTCTCTCTGTCTTTACCTAGCAGGCAGGTCGCTCTGGAACAGCCGCACCATTTGTAATCCCCAAATAACATGCCATCCCCAGCCATGGATGTGGAAAGCATTTCAGAAGTTGGAGACAGGCCAGAATTGCAGCTTTCTAGCATGGTTCCTACATCCCCTCTCCTCAGTCTGTTCTTTCCCAAGAGGAGTTGATAACAGGCTATTTCATGCACCTTCCCCATCTAATGAGAACATTAGACCAGGTATAGAGAGACAGATTTTCTGCTCAAATTTAGTATAAGAACTGGGATTTCCTCTCTCTTCAGGCACTTGGCCTGCAGGACATGCCTGGACTGGAGTGAATTGAATTAGACTGTCTGAATATAGACCTGAGTTCTTTTTCATGGGTTATCTACATATGCAGATATGTATTTCTCACTCTTCCATTTTTAAGTCTTCAGGATACATTTCCAAGTGTTCCTTTCCCCTCCTCCCTTAAAAAAGCTACATGGCTGATTTTGAGCTTTCAAGCATGTCCAGTCATAGAATCCTAGTAAGGTTTGGATTGGAAGGGACTTTAAAGCCCATCCAGTACCAACCCCTCCGCTATGGACAGGGACACCTTCTGCTGGATTGTGGTGCTCAAAGCCTCATCCAGTCTGGCCTTGAACAGTTCCAGGGATCAGGAAAATATTTCCCTCATCTACAGACTGAAACCTTGAGCTGGCTGTTGCAGTTTAATTATTAACAACTCTGCGAAGTTAAGTTCTAACCTTTCTCTTGTTTTGCTGTCCCTACAGTTCAGTCTGGTTGGTGATTTCTACAATTGAGTATCATGCGTTGCTCAGAACATTGCTCTATTTTAAATGTAAGCCCTGAATTTCCCTAGTGTTCAGACATCAGGGGATGATATCTGTTTATAGAAATTTGTCATCTGTGTAGTACCAATATAAATGAATTTGCATAGAACATTGAATAGATTTCTGGAAATAGGCTGCTTTGTCTTATATAGACCTGAAAAAGGGATCAAAGGAACTTTTGAGTCCACAGGTTTCCCCCCCCCCCCCCGGCTTCATGCAGAGCGGCTTCAAGACTTGTGTAAAATAGTTCAATTTGCTAACTGGGTTGTAGTCAAAAGTAAATTGTCATATTCCACACCAGCTGGAATCCCAGGAGTCATGCTCTCCTTGGCTTCATGCTCGGTGCACCTTCCTGTGTTAATACTGGAGATGAGCAGGCACATCAACAAGGAAAATGTGTTCCTAAAAAATAAAGCGAGAAGGTGCTATTTTTCAGCAACTCTTGGACTTGTTGCTGTATTATAGTATAGTAATATAGTAATGCAAGGTTTCCCTCACTGTTTCTGTATTGTGTATTGAAATAAGAGCAGTTGTTTGCAGGCCTTGTAGGAGTCTGTGGTCAGTCTGACCTTTCCAAGAGCATCTGGAGATCCAGGGAGCTGAACATGTTGAGCTGAACATTTCTAAAACTTGGTACACTGATAACCTAGTGCTAATTTTCATGCTGTGACAATATTTAAAGATACTTTTCACTATGGAATTTGAAGGAATCCTGCTGTATTCCTGCTCTACCCGTAGTAACATTCCTTTTTGTTTCCCTTCCACAGTCTTTCATTCAAAAGCTACACTGGATTCTTGAAGACAGATCCAACATTCACCTCAGCACCACTCTTCGACTTTGGAAAAGAATGGAAAATGGGGAAACAGAACAAAGACATTAGAAACCTGTATCATTCTGTATCGGGACAACCAAAGCAATGCTATCAGATCCAGTTGTTAGTGTGTAGTGTCAGTAGTGACAAGGACTTGTACCATTTTGTGTATGTGTCTTCACATGACTGCTGAGTAAAGGGTGACTGTAGGCAGATTGTAGCGGAACGTTCACTCTCAGTACTCCATTTCAAAGATAAATCAGGGTTTTTTCCTTAAACTTACACTTGAATTCTGGAAATTAACCAAGCAGGCTTGTGTTTTGATTCTCGCTCTGTGGTGTCATGTGCTCTCCGTCCCCATGGCAGCGTGTAGATCTGTGTAGGTTTTGGTATGTTGTTCAGCTGCTACCTTCAACTGAGTGAGGCTGTCCGGTCTTTCTGCATGGATTAATTTATTAACAGGGGAGATAGGTCACCAGTTGTTTATCACGTGGAACACATCTGTCTTGTAAACTTTTTTAAGAACAAAAAAGACTTTATTAAACAAATGATGCCAGCTGAGTGCCTGTTGGTGTTTGTGTTGCATTCCCCAAGTGTGTGACAATGTGAGTGACATTGAGGAGGATTAACAAGCCAAGGCACCAGCATCCCATACACACCAACAGTCACTAATGTACCCTCTCCTTTGGGAGTCTGGAAGTCAGGTTGCTGTCCTGATACCTTTGCTCTTTCCACTGCAGCAGAGTCCTTTAGGTACTTTATAGTGGCCATCAAAATGCTGCGGCAGCTGCTCCCCAAACTGCATCACGAGCCTGCTGGCATTTCTGTCCCATTCATCAGAGGCAAAATAGTATTTGGAAGCTGCTGGCAAACAATGAGAACTGAGAAGCAGCTGTGAAACTGCTCTCCTGTGGGTGTTAAAGCCAAGGAAGTTTCAGGGGAGATGAAAAACTGCATTTAAACTTTTCCCTTGTAGCTTTTTGCTTATAACTGCTTGTTTAGTAAAGTATCAGTCAAACCAGGACAGGAGAGTTTCAGAGCTCCACCCTAGCTTTTTAAAGTACATGAAGCTGAAGTAAAGATTTGGCAAAGCCAGCGTTTAAATAGGAATGGTGAGTAGCCAGGATGGATTTAAACATTATACATAGCCTTATCTTTAATAATTAGATAATTTTTTCACCTGGCCATTACATGCAGTTCAGCTTGGCTGAAGTGCCAACCTTGTCATAAGGGGATCGTTTTTACCTCCAGATGCATGTGTTGTGTCTTGTCCCTTCAGAGTTTCTCTCACCTGAAACAAGATCTGATGGGCTGCAAAGGGCACATCCATCAGGAAGGCTGTCAGTGATTCTTCTCAGGTGCCAGTGGAGCTGGTGGAGAACTGGCTGCCAGACCTCTCTCCTCTAACTTGAGCATCCCGCTTACTCCAGCATGTTGGAAATCTTGTCTTCTGCATTGCAGCTTGTTCTTGGGAAGTTAAGGATGTGAAAGGAGTCCCACAGCCTGTTTACATCCTGAATGGTAAGCTGGTAGAAGGCAAACACAACAAAAATAAGAAAGGTTGAAAAGAAAAAGTATAGATATGTCTTGGGGGAGGCAAGGATTGTTTTTGCAGCTCTATTTAAACAGAGATAAAGAATAAAGGAGTGGCTGGTGGTCAAGGATGGAGGGGACCTGATTCTTGGCTCAGTAACCTTACAAAATGCTCTTTCCAAATCTTTTCTAATCCATATAGTTCACCTACCTTTTGTGGGAGTTGTAGTGATAAGCTCACCATAAACTGGGATGGGGTTGTGGTCTGGGGATGGAGGCGTGGGAACTGGCAATACCCAGGACAGCAACGTGTCTTGGATAGGTGCTTCCTGTTGTCCTGTGCATGGTGTTTTTTCACGCAGCATGATTTGTTTCAGGACTCAATAAAAACCTAACCAGCCAAGCCCACTTTGTTAAAAATGCTATTTGCTGTACTGAAAATTATACCTTATTCTCCTGGCAGCAAAACCTAGGAAAGGGCGCTTTTCCAAGTGCGGTTCAATGGCTTAGAAACTTGCTGCATGTCCCATTGCTTTTCCAGATTGTAGGGAGCTGTAAGCAAAAACCAGGAGACTGGAATTCCTGTCTCTGTTCCTCTGCCTGGTATTTCTTAGACTTTGTTAGTTCTTAGTGCCTTGGTGAATTTTTGTTGTCTGTTTATGAAATAAATCAGGTTTTTAGTCAGGAGCATTGTTTCTAATTATGATACTGAAAATGACCTTGTTTAACAAAAAGGCATGTTTGTTTCACATGTTTATAAATGTTAAGGGACAACGTTAATCAGAATCATAGAATGATTTGGGTTGGAAGGGGTCTTAAAGATCATCCAGTTCCAACCCCATTACTACAGGCAGGACTCCTTCCACTAGATCAGGTTGCTCAAAACCCAATCCAACCTGGCCTTGAACACCTCCAGGGATGGAGCATTGACAACTTCTCTGGGTAACTTGTGCCAGTGCCTCACTAACCCTCACAGGGAAACGTTTCTGCCCAAGATCTTACATAAATCTCTCATCTTTCAGCTTAGAATTGCTTCCCCTCATCCTATCCCTGCAGTCCCTGATAAAGAACACCTCCCCAACTTTCCTGTAGCCCCCTTTTAGTACTGGAAGGCTGCTAGAAGGTCTCCTTGAAGCATCCTCTCCTTCAATCTGAACAATCCCAACTTTCTCAGCCTGTCCTCGTATGGAAGATTCTCCAGCCCTCTGATCATCTCCATGGCCTCCTCTGGACTTGCTCTAACAGATCCATGTACTTTCTGTGCTGAGGATGCCAATAAATACTTTAAAACTTGCAGTCAACCTCACACCCACCATGTTTTAGAGTTGCTTCATCTACTGAATTAACAAAACCCAATTCTTGCTGATAAAACAAATGTATTTGTAAACTGGTGTGTGGGGAGTTTGGGTCAGTCCTGATGTTAGGAGAGGAGATTCACTCTTTGAGTAAGAGAATACTTTGCTATATGTGCCTGTAATGGAAACATTAAGTCACGTTCAGAGAGAAGGGGATAGGATGGAGCTGGCAGAGCAGGGACAGAGGTGTTAGTGCTTTAGGGCTCTTTTCCTGTGTGCCAGCAGGTGACAGCAAAACCTAAGGAATTGGAAATCACTGCAGCTGAGTAGGGTAATATTGGTGATAACCGAGGTAGATGTTTTCTTGACAGTGTATGTGTTTACCTATATGTGGGATCTGTATCCTTTTCATAACTGCTCTGTTCTAAACATGTAGAATAAAGTGATCTTTTTGCATATTCAGGAGATGATCTGCGTTGCATTTGTGCAGCCTCTCAGGCTGGCAGAGCAGCCACAGGGGATAAGCAGTAATGAGATCAGAGGTGGCTGGTGCCAACCAGTACCACCGTGCAGATGGCAGTGATTCTGGCACCGCCAGTGCACGTGGCACAGGTTTAATGGTTTTCCTGAGATGATGTCAGTGCTTTTGGATATGGTAACCATTCCTTATGCCTGACAAATTACCTACCTGCAAAAACAGGAGCACACCTTTTGAATAAAACCAGAGTAAGATTGTACTCAAATGCACATGTATCAGGTCTCTTTCAGGGGAGGTTGCCTTTGCTCTAATCTTGGTAATCTTGGATGTTGTGTGTTCCTTCTGCTTCTTCATAGAATCATAGAATAACCAGGTTGGAAGAGACCCACCAGATCATTGAGTCCAACCATTCCTATCAAACACTAAACCATGCCCCTCAGCACCTTGTCCACCCATCCCTTAAACACCTTGAGGCCATTCCCTCTTCTCCTGTCCCCTGTCACTTGGGAGAAGAGGCCAGCGCCCTCCTCTCNTGGGGTGGTTTGGATTGGAAGGGACCTTAAAGCCCATTTGGTTCTAGCCCCCCTGTTGTGGGCAGGGACACCTCCCGTTGGATCAGGCTGCTCTAAGTCCCATCCAGCCTGGTCCTGAACACCTCCAGGTATGAGGCAGCCACAACTTCTCTGTGCAACCTGTGCCAGCCCTTCACCACCCTCACAGCAAAACATTTCTGCTTAAGATCTCACATAAATCTTCCCCTCCTTTAGTTTAAAACCATTCCCCCTCTTTCTATCCCTGCACTCCCTGATAAAGAGCCCCTCCACTGTTTNGGAGTGGTCTCACCAGTGCCACAGGTACATTGCCGTTTAACTCAGACTGTGAATACATCCTTTGTTGTTTTTGAGAGTTTGTTGCAATGCTTTCACCACTCCAAAGCCAGACACTATTCATTGTACCTGGGATTTTTATTTGTAGGTACGGAGAAATCATAGAATTATGGGGTGGTTTGGATTGGAAGGGACCTTAAAGCCCATTTGGTTCTAGCCCCCCTGTTGTGGGCAGGGACACCTCCCGTTGGATCAGGCTGCTCTAAGTCCCATCCAGCCTGGCCCTGAACACCTCCAGGTATGAGGCAGCCACAACTTCTCTGTGCAACCTGTGCCAGCCCTTCACCACCCTCACAGCAAAACATTTCTGCTTAAGATCTCACATAAATCTTCCCCTCCTTTAGTTTAAAACCATTCCCCCTCTTTCTATCCCTGCACTCCCTGATAAAGAGCCCCTCCACTGTTTTCCTGCAGCCCCTTTCCTTTCAGGAAGGCTGCTATAAGGTCTCCTGACAGCCTTCTCTTGTCCAGGCTAAACAACCTTGACTCTCTCAGCTAGTAAGGGAGCTGCTCCAGCCCTCTGATTATCTTCATGGCCTCCTATGGACTTGCTCTAACAGATCCATGTCCTTACTGTGCTGAGGACTCCAGAAATGACTGCAGGGCTCCAGGTGAGGTCTCACAAGAGAGGAGTAGAGGGGGAGCATCCCATCCTTTGCCCTGCTATTCACACTTTGGATGCAGTCCAGGATAAAGTTGGCTTTCTGGGCTGCGAGTGCACATTTTTGCCTCATGTTAAGCTTCTCATCCACCAGCAACCCAAGTACTCCTCAGGGCAACTTTCAGTCCATTCTTTGCCCAGCCTGTAATTGCTCTTGGAATTGCATTTTGCAATTGCGATTGTTCTTTGCACCAAGCTTTGTTTTGGGTAACTTGTAAGGCTCTTGTCCTGTTTCCACGTACCCCTATATTGTGATTGAGAATTTGTATACTTTTTGCATTATTCCCAGGTGATTTTTTTCCCCTACCCTATCCTGGCAGCTATGAAGTAGTCTAAATGATAATGGAGTTGAAATGCTCTAAAAGAGCATATTGAGACTACATCAGCTGTTAGGAAGTGTTAATTATTTAAGTATTATAAATATTGCAGGTACTTATGAGTTAACATATTGTAGTTGGGAAGTGATTTTTGAGAAAGAGTTCTGTTGAGTATCTCTTCATAAGTGAGATATATGACCCATTTCCGGAACAGAAATATATTAGCTTAATGGTTCTAATAAACTAATTCAATTTCCATTTCTATTTATTGGGTAAATGAGCAAATGTGAAACATTAAATTAAATTTGTCTAATTTGTTCCACCATTAATTTTTCAGCATATATTTAGAATATTGAATGTATTGCATTTTTCTGATTTCTATTTTGAATGTGTGTGGGGAAATAGCCAGTGTGAGCTCCACAGTGTTTTTTAAGAGCAAAAATCTTTATTCTAGGGACACTGAAAAATAAAAATGCTCCTGGAGAAAGAAACAAGCAAGGAATGTGAGGGTGATGTTGAATTACACCTTTGTTTTTTGTTGCTTGAGCTGGAACATTTAAGAAAGCTTCTGTCATATGGCAATGGTCATTGTTTATTTATCTTGGGTTTTTAAACTTGTATTGGATTGTCATCACATACATTTTTATAGTTTTAATTCTACTTTTGGATGCTGTAATGTCAACTTTCAATATTTTTGATTTGATTTTATTTGCAAGCAGGCAAGTGGAAGGGATTGCCTAGGGGAGTGATTGAGCATCCATCCCTGGGGGATTTAAAACGTGTAGATGAGGTGCTCAGGGATATGGTTTAGTAGTGGACAGGTACAGTTGGACTTGATGATCTTAAATGTCTTTTCCAACCAAACATTTCTGTGATTCTAAGTTTCTAAGCAGGTATGTGAAACTATTATTTATTATTTTAAACTTGATGTTTAAGTAATTTGATATGTTTTCCCTTAAGTAATAGTGGCAAATAGGAAATCAGACCTTCAAATAGATTAAAGACCAAATTTCACAGTAATAATAACTACCCTTAGTAGCACTAGCAAAGTGGTTTGATTGTGATGATACTCCTTCTGTAATAGGATATTGTTCAGTGAAGATAATTTCTCCAATTCTTAAATGACAGCAATAGTTTAATTCGCATAGACATATAAACTTGTTAAGTGCAATTATTCCTTTCAACCAAATGAATTGTGTTGCTATTAAACCTGAAGGTGCTTTAACCCAACCAAGCAAATCATATGAACTAGTCTGTCAGTAACTGTGGGGAAATAAATATATATGAATACCAAAATACATGTGGCAAGGAAATGTCATCCATCCCATTGCCTTTCTTCCAGTATTGCCAGTTGTTTATCTGCTGTTGCCCTGATTATAGAATCATGCATAGAATGTCACACAAGAGGCAACCCATGAGGATCATGGAGTCCAGCTCGTGTTCCTGCATCAGCCAGCGTTCGCACCATGTGTCTCAGGGAGTTGTCAAAATGCTTCTGGAACACTGTTAGGCTTAGCGCAGGTTCTATGCAACCTCCAGCTTTTCTTCCTTGAAAGAACTGTGCTTACTGAGTCACCATCCCTGAAGGTAATTGAAAGACATGGAGATGTGGTGCTTAGGGACATGGCTTAGTGGGGCTTGGCAGTGGTGGGTTTATGGTTGGACTCAATGGTGTTAGGGGTCTTTGCCAACCTAAATGATTCTGTGATTCTGTATGCAGTCATATTCAAAGTACGAGATTATGATATGAAATAGCAAGTGTGCAATGGAAGAGTTTCCCTAGAAGCTGTATTCTGCTGCAGCCCAAAGTAGGACTTTCATTTTACAATGTAGAAAGTACTGTAAAACATAGGAATATTATTGTTTAAGTAAGTGAGGCAAACATCACTGTTAAAGCCATTTATTCTTGTTTTTGCCTGCAAAATATGTCTGAATGGGATTGCTTTATAGCAGCAGTGAATAAAATAAAATGCTGGTCATTAGGGTGGTAGGCTGGAGCTAAGATTTTATTTGGAAAGCTGCTGCCTTTTTGTTTGAAAACAACATAAAAGCAGCAAAAGTGCAATAGACTTCAGTGCTTTTTGGAGTCTGCCACAAGAAACCACATTTTTATTGGTGACGGTGTGCTGAAATCTGTAGCTTTTGATTCACAGTGTAATAGCAGTGTAGTGATCCTACTCTTCTTGCCAAGATCTCTGTTCTTTATTGCTAAATGCTGTGACTTGGTGTTTGCACTGGAAACTCCAGCATTAATTGACATAGGAAAGTAAACAATACTTGTTGGTAGTTATTGCAAAGCATTTAATGCGCAGCACAGGCATTTCCTCAGCACAGGAAGGACAGGAAGGATTTCACAGAATCACAGAATCACCGGGTTGGAAGAGACCCACTGGATCATCGAGTCCAACCACTCCCACAAAACACTAAACCATGTCCCTCAGGACCTCGTCCACTCGTAACTTAAACACCTCCAGGGAAGGCGATATGTTGGAGTGAGTCCAGAGGAGGCCACAAAGATGGTCTGAGGGCTGGGACACCTCCCATATGAGGACAGGCTGAGAGACCAGTGCTGGTTCAGCCTGAAAAGAGAAGGCTCTGGGGAGACCTTAGAACAGCTTTCCAGTACTGAAAGGGTCTGCAGGAAGGCTAGGGAGGGGCTCTTGACCAGGGAGTGCAGGGACTGGACAAGGGGGAATGAGCTGAAAGAGGGGAGAATTAGATGAGATCTTAGGAAGAAATGTTTTCCTCTGAGAGTGATTAGGTGTTGGCAGAGGTTGCCCAGACAAGAGAAGGGCAAGGAAAGTGGTGAAGGATTTAGAGCACAAACCTTATGAGGAGGGGCTGAGGGAACTGGAGTTGTTTAGTATGGAGAAAGGAAGGCTGGAGGGAGCCTTATCACTCCCTACAACTACCTAAAAGGAGGTTGTAGCAAGGTGGGTGTTGGTCTCTTCTCCCTGATAGCTAGTGACAGGACAAGGGGAAATGGCCTCAAAATGCACCAGGGGGGATTAGGTTGGAAATTAAGAGGAATTCCTTTACTGAAAATGTTGTCAACCATTGGAGCAGGCTGCCCAGGGAGGTGGAGGAGTCACCATCCCTGGAGACGTTTAAAAGATGGGTAGATGTTCTACCTGAGTATATGGTCTAGTGGTGGACTTTGCAGGGCTGGATTGATGTTTGGACTAGATGAACTTAAAGGTCTTTGTCAGCTGAAGCCATTCTATGATTCTATAAAGTTGTGGCTGCCCCATCACTGGAGGTGTTCAAGACCAAGGTGGATGAAACTTTGAGTAACCTGATCCATTGGGATGTGTCCCTGCCTACGGCAGGGGGGTTGGAACTGGTTGGACTTTATGGTCCCTTCTAACCCAACCATCCTGTGATTCTATGATATAGCTCCTATATGCAGTGATGTATTCAATTACACGTTATAGAAGGTCCCCACCTGTTTGTAGATTTGTAGTTTGTAGATTCTGTGTCACTGGAGTTACAACAGTTGATTGGGCTACAGATAACAGTAGGCTATTACCTTTCCACAAAGAACACAATTCTTACTTACCAAAGGCTATTGTTTCTTCCAGATAAACCTGCTCCACACTTCCTCTACAGATTTTAAATTCAGGAATAATTTTGGAATACAGGAGCCATTCAGGCATTTGTTCCAGGCTTTTAGAAGCTGAGAATACAAACTTAAAGTTGCTCTTCTCTTCCCTGTGTCTTCCGTGGTTACAAAGTTAAATGAAAATTATGACTTCAAAACAATGACTTTATCAATGTTTATCCCTTCCCTGGCCCAGTTTGGTAGCTAAAACTGAGCAGCTGTGAAAACAATTCTGTTCTCTCCACCCCTAGAGAAAGGGAAATGAGAGGAAAAAGACCCATGGTTTGGAAACTAAAATGGAAACAGTTGTAAGGAAACAATAATAATNCCGATTATTGTATATGTAGTAGAGAATTTTACCACTGAACCACCAATGTAGTATGTTAGTTATATATAGGTGTTAATACATTATATATATTCACTTAGCCTTTGCCTGTTTTGATTATTTTGTATTCTCAGTCTCTCTCTCCTTCTCCTTGTCTTCCCTGGGTATTGTACAGGGGGGTGGGGGTTAGAAGTAAGAGGGACTGTGCATACTGTAGTGGTTTTGGGAGAGTTTTAACTCAAAACCAAAACAATGATGAAGAAAATACTATTAATAAGAAAATAATAAGAAACATATAAATATATGAAATTTCCTGCCACCCCTCGATAAAAGAATCACCACTGATGCTGCAGAGAAAGCACATATAAGGGGTCCAGGCTAGGAGGGAACTGGACTCAGGAATTGGATGCAGGAATGTATGGACCTGGGACTGGGGGCAAACAGACAGATAAAGTCCTCACTGGACATCAGGCATCAAAGAAGGGAGCTTGACCCTTGTGATCCCTCAGTTTTATTCTGAATATGATGTATATAGAAGCACAGACTCATGGAATGGTTTGGGCTGGAAGGGACCTTAAAGATCATACAGTTCCAACTCCCCTGCTAAGAGCAAGGACCTCTCCCACCAGAGAGGCTGCTCAGTACCCCATCCAATAAATGGAATGGAATACTCTGCTGGTCAGCTTGGGTCATCTGTCCTGCCTGTCCCTCCCTGCAGGTGTGACCTTTTCACTGCTTTCACTTATGGCATTTCACCATCTTGAGGATGGCCTTGGTTTCTATAGGGATGGACTTGAAGAAATGAGTGGCTTTTTCTTCATGCTTTGAATATTTAGAAGTTATATTTTCATTTTCTCTCATTCTAGGAACAATATTTATTCTCATATGATCCTCCTCAAGAGCTGACTTTCTAAAGAATGTATATACTAAATGATCTGTAATGTAATAAATTCCATGAGATATGAGACTTATCAACATTACAAATATACTTAGTTTGGATATCAGAAGAATTTTTCTTTCTTAGCGGGGATGGCAGCCCCTACAACCCCAGTTACTTTTGTATAATTGCAATTTCAAAGAAGCAGATGAGGTACGTGGATGTACAGGGAGAAAGTTAGGGAATGGCTGGTTCCTAGCAGAGGCAATAAGTAGCATCTCTAACTTCTTAAACTAAGCGACATTAAAAATGCAGAGATACAGTAAATAAATAAAGAATGCTGATGCTTTCCTTTAGAAAGAAAGTCTGTGAAGTGGAGACTCCAGGTGTCCCTCTGCAATATGAAGTGCTCTTTGTTGTGGGGAGCATCACCATGGTGTCCCATGGGACAAGCTTTCTGACTCTGCAAGGAAGATGAGGATGATTCTATGATTCTATGATCGTGTGCCTCTCTAGCCTGAACCGCGTAAAAACTAAATAACAACTAAATTTTTTTAAAATAATCAAGGCAGAAATATTTTCATTTTCTTTATATAATCCAATAGGGAAGAAATTCTAGAAGGGTTTGGAGGCACTGGAGTGATTGTTGGTCTTAAATGGTTCTTAGAAATATGAAATGTCAGGTTTGTGCATGACAAATTTATATATTTATAACAGGAAACCCTAGATACTATTTTGAAATGAGAGTATGTATTAAAGACTGCCAGTTTATTCTTGACTTCCACCATATGCTCTAGCTTTTGCTCAGATGTAGAGGTTATTTGTTGTGCCTGGTGTGGTATTTTAGGAATCAATCTTGTTAATTTTAGACTATAGGTTTTAATCATCATTTTATACAATAAAATAATATACAATTTTGGTCTTAAGTGAGCATTTAGGGTGACTGCTTGTATAATGAGATTAACTTGGGTGCAGTGACCTTTGGCAACTCCTCCCCTCACGCCTCCTCAGCCAGGCCCTTTTGACTCCTGGCTGCTCACTAGTGGCTATGCTTAACACAAAATCTGTCCAGTTTCGGAAACAGCTGCTTCCTTGGGCTGTCACACAGGCAAGAGAGGAGATACTTTCTGCACCCAGGTAAGCAGGTAAACCAGGGGCTATCACCAAGGTGGTATGTGTGTAATTCACATTGATTTCAGGAAGAGAGACTAAAGGAAAAGTTGCAGCAAAGGGGAAAAGGAGGCCAAAGGCAAGATTATTGTGATTATTGAGAGCAGCCCTGAAGAGGAAGACTTTGGAGTTCTGGTGTACGAAAGATGGATGTGAACTGGCAAATGTGCACTTGCAGCCCAAAATGCCAACCATATCCTGGGCTGTGTTCATAGCAGCATGACCGGCAGGGCAAGGGAGGGAGTTTTGCCCCTCTCCTTTGCTCTTGTGAGACTCCGCCTGTAGCCATGAGTTCAGCTCTGGAGTGTTGACCACAGGAAGAACATGGATCTGTTGGAGCGAGCCCAGAGGAGATAATTCAAGGGCTGGAGCACCTGCCATATGAGGACAGGCTGAGAGAGTTGGGGTTGTTCAGCCTAGAGAAAAGAAGGCTCTAGGGAGAACTTATAGCAGCCTTCCAGAACTGAAACGGGCTACAGGAAAGCCAGGGATGGACTTTTTAGCAAGGCCTGTTGTGACAGGACAAGGAGTAATGTTTTTAAACTAAAGCAGGGGAGATTTAGACTGGTTATAAGGAAGAAATGTTTTCCTGTGAGGGTGGTGAGGCACTGGCACAGATTACCCAGAAAGGTCATGTCTGCCCCATCCCTGGGGGTGCTCAAGGCCAGGCTGGATGGAGCTCTGAGCAACCTGGTCCCTACTCATTGTGGGGGGTTTGACTGGATGGCCTGTAAAGGTCCCTTTGAACTCAAACCGTTCTGCAATTCTATGATTTTACTTTCCTATGCTGTATATTGGAGACAACGATGGGGGCTTCCTGCTGATCCTGCAGGAATAGGTTAAGTCTGCTCAGAGATGGAAAGGACTCATGCTATCTGGGCATAGGGGACATACACACGTTAGATGTGTTGTATTTTCAAAATGCTGTTGTTGCTCTGCTGCACTTCTGTTCCTGAAGTAAAGGTCAGTCCATTACTTATTGAAACCACGTAAGCAAAGACCAGGCATTTTGAGGAAGGAATAGTGAAGATGCAGTGTGTGATCGTTGTTGCTAAATAGACAAACAAGAAGATGAAATACCGCCTCTTAATTATGAAAAGGTTACGTTAAACTCTGATCAGATTTTTTTTTTTATTTTCCTGCTGGACAGTAGGCATGAAGTAATGTCTGCACCTGAGTATGCTATTTATTAAATTAACCTTTTTTGCTATAACTTGCCCCTTTCCCAGTGCACTGAAAAGACAGAAGATTTCCCCTGCTAATTTTGATGCCTGTTTTTCTTTCTAGTTTCTTTCCTTCTTATTTGAACTTTCCTCACATCCAGGCTCTCTTTTCCAAAAATTTATCCCTGTCAGCTTTTGCTGCCCCTGTTGCTCCCCTTCTCTCTGCCACTGAATGCTGTTGGCAGAAAGCCTGGTGCAGATCCCCTTAATGCTTTTCGGCCTACTTTGTTATTGTACCACACTTATAACATCTAAAGGAATGAAAATCTCCTTTGCCAGTAAGTTTTAAGAAAGCCTTACATTTTAAATAAGCCTTTTTTTTCCCCCTCCTACAGTCAAATTTAAATCAAATTTCTAAAAGTTATGAGGCTTGGCTGTGACATTACAAGGTACATTTAGAAAGAACTTGATGTGATCTCTTAGATATATATTCCTTCAAATACATTAATGTTGTAGCTGGGAAAAAGGCTTGGCTTAGTGTTTCTGATTTCATTTAAACGTTTAGTTTTTTCAAGGTGCAATATCATTGTGGGTGAGCACAAACCTTCTGTGCTGGCAAAAATCTACCAAAGGGGTGTGTTTAATGGGAATGGGGTCAAGAAGTGTTGGTCTCTAGCAAGAAACTTCTTAAAAGATACTGAGAAGTGAGACCTTGCTGTGAAGATGTCAAAGGTAGAAATAGATGAAGAGAAGTCCTGGAGGCTGCAGCTTGGAGAATTTTTGCTAACTCTGCTGCCAGGTCTCAATCTCTGACATATCTGAGACAGAATCATCAGGCTCGTGTTAGGATGTGCTACTTCTATTCACTGTTTTGAGTGAATACATGTTTACAGACACGCTTTTATATTTTTTTCATACTGTGTATCCTTTCCCCACTTATTTAACAGCATCTGACATTATATATATCATAAGACAACAGAAAATGGTTCCCAGGGACTGGCTTCTCATTTCACCTTGAAGCATGCAAGTCAGCATGATTTATATGTGCTCTGTACAAAAATGTACTTAAAAGTATTAGCAGGTTTTAGTAC
The DNA here is from genome assembly GCA_013389865.1 of Piaya cayana. Classification (NCBI taxonomy): domain Eukaryota; kingdom Metazoa; phylum Chordata; class Aves; order Cuculiformes; family Coccyzidae; genus Piaya; species Piaya cayana. Next base: position 905 of record WAAB01017443.1, on the reverse strand, counting down.
ATTAGGAGAAGATAGGTTGAAATAACTTGAACACTAACAGATGACTGAAGCTTTTATTTGATATTTATCCTAATAGTGCCTTCCCTCATGTTACTGTGTTTTGTAGGTTTTGCTTGATTGGCTTCTTTCTAGACTGACTTATTTTGATATCATAGAATTGTAGAATGGTTTGGGTTGGAAGGGAACTTAAAGATCATCCAGTTCCAACCCAGCTGCCACGGACAGGGACAACTTCCACTGGATCTGGTTGCTCAAAGCTTCATCCAGCCTGGCCTTGAACATCTCCAGGGATGAGGCATCCACAGCTTCTCTGGGCAACCTGGACCAGTGTCTCACCACCCTCAAGGAACACATTTCTTCCTAATATCTCATCTCAAGCTCCCTTCTTTAATTCCAAAATAGTTCCCCCTCTTCCTGTCCCTGCACTCCCTCATAAAGAGCCCCTCCTCAGCTTTCCTGTAAGCCCCCTTTCAGTACTTTAGGACTTCTCCTTTTCTTCAAGAGAATAAAACTGATCCAAAATATGGAATATCAAATTATCTGACAGTGTTAGGAACCATGAACTGGGAGATGTATAATAGCTACATTATGAATATTTTCCAAGATAGTTTTGTTCTGTTCAAAGGCTGTGCTAGAACAATAACTAACTGTGCTTTTTGTCAGGCTTGTGAAAACAGTTTGTTTTACCTGCTAAATAGATGAATTTATTTTACAAAGTGGTGCATTTCATAGCTTTAAAGTTTCCTGATTGCCAGAGAAAGCAGTTCAAAGTTTCTGTTTCCTTCATAAACAGAAAATGAGTTATAGTATGTATGGGATCCTCTTCTCTGTGTAAATTGCTGCATAAAATGTGGTTAACTTGTGAATTTTGTATGTTTACATACATCACCTGTTCCATGACTTTC